>CM062290.1:258590676-258766745 GCA_031216915.1 Pictodentalium vernedei | reverse complement strand
CAAAATTCAAGATGGCTGCCAGTGGTCATTTTGTTCCGAAATTAGGTCCAATCAGTTTTTTGTCACAAGTTTTATACAGCTCATATTTATGAACTGATCTTCACAAAACTTCTTGGGTACCTTTGTTTTCACCTTGGGACAGGAATGAGTGTGTTTTGGGGTGCCTTTGTTATCACTGTGCTATGAGAACAAATATTTTTTGGGTTCAGTCAGACCCACTCTGGGACTCAAAGATTTCTTTTCTAGTTTAGCATCTGACTGTCACCCACCTTTACAATACTTTACCTATACATTTGTTACAGGCAAGGGTCAGTATTTATGTACAGACCGTTACAATACTTTATATGTACCTTTGTTATCAGGTCATTACCTAGATGTTTGTCATTGCTGTGTCACATACTATACATGTACATTTCTTTGTCTTGACAAGTTGAGCTACAGTGTCATTGACGCTTTCATTTCCAGAGTTATGGCCCTTTTTTACTCTTTAGATTTAAGAACTTTTTGCTGGACTGTTGGGGGCATTAGCAGCACTTTGTGATGCAGCCTCTTGTTAGTCAGTGTGAAACGCAGGCGATAGTGTTTGTAGGTTGTTTTTTCTTCCTTTTTTTCCCTTTTCTACTTATTCTTGTCAATTGTTAATGGAGGGTCACACTCATATTTGAAACATGATATGACATATTGATCTGGACCAATATCAAATCATTCAAAACTCAAACGGAAGTTCAAAATATGGGTCAGGGTCACTGAGGTCACCCAAGGGTCATCAAGTGCATTTTTAAATATTGCCGGAAATCACATTTTATCAGATGTGTGATTTTTCAGTTTTTTAAAATCTGATTTCAGTTTTCTTCTTACCCAACTACAAATTTTGTATTTCTTTAAATTTTACATGAAAATGGTCTTTCAGTGAACTTAAATGACACCCAAAACATTTCCACAGTTATTTGGGTACTGAAAGCTTGATTTTCAAACCTTTTCCTCTATGTAAACATAATTTCAGTTTATTTTACAAGAGTCTAATCACACCCCTGATTTTATGACCCTTTAATGCATTCCTGAAGTTCACTCAAAAAAGCAGGCTGACTCAAATGTTGTGAATGTAGGTAATATTCATTTCTCAAGCATGATATGACATATGGCTTTGGGACCAGCACCATATGCATCAAAACTTCATGGAGGTTCAAAATGAAGGTTAAGGTCACTAAGTCACCTAGGGATCATAGAGTGCACTTTTCAGAATTGCTGGAAATCGCATTTTATGGCTTCTTAATGCATTACCACTGATCATACACATACTTTTACACTCAAAAAGTAGGCAAGACCAACATTTTTGAAAGTGGATCCAGCCCATATCTCAAGTGTGGTATGACGTGTGGATCTGGGACCAACACCAAATGAGTATAAACTTAATGGAGGTTAAAAATATGGGCCAGGGTCACAGGTTACCCAGGAGTCATTGAATGTATTTCTCACAATTGCTGGAAATCACATTTTTGATCCTCTAATGTATTTCAGAAGTTCATACATGCCTTTCTCCACTCAAAAAAGTTAGTTGGAGCCTAAAATGTTGAAAATAGGTCATCCTGATATCTGAAGCATCGTATGTCATGCATGTGGACCTAGGACCAACATCATGTGGGCCGAAATGCAATTGAGGTTCAAAATATGAGTCACTGAGGTCAACCAGCGTCACTGACTGCATTTTTCATACTTGCAAGAAATTGCATTTATATCCCATGGACGCATTCACAAAATTCATGCATGCCTTTCTTCACTCAGAAAAATAAACAGAGCCTAACATTTTGAAAATAATTTGGTTCCTGTCTACTTTTCAGAGCATGGTAAAATCTTCATAATTAAATAGATATTATCTTTTAAAAAATGGTATACACCATCCTGAGTGGAATCAGTTTCACGTTTGTAAAAATCAAGTCCCTTATTAATATTTGGTTTCCCTATTGGAGCGTGAATTTTAACTTAGTTCAATATGAGGAATACATGTAATCAGAATCCTAACACAGATCGGATTTAAGTTTGTTGAAATCAAGTCCCTTAGTTAATATTTGGGCTTTCTATGGGAGTCTGAATTTTAACTCTGTGCAGTTCAGTGCATTATGGAATAAGTTTTACAAATCTCCATCTTCAGATCCACCAGTCAGAATCTTTTGATATTTGGAACACCTCATTGTTACAGATATCAGATTCAAGTTTGTTCAAACCAGGAACCCCGATTAATATTTGGGCTTCCTATGGGACTTTTGACTTAGTGCAAAATAGGGAATAATTTTTAAATATCTTCAAATTCACCTTTCAGCATCATTTGATGTTTAGGCCAGATTCAAGTTTGTTCAAATCAAGTCCCTCAATTAGTATTTGGGCTCCTTATTGCAGCCTGAATTTTAACTTAGTTCAGTTTGAAGAATATTCTATAAAAATTTCTTTCTCCTGAATCCCTAATGAGAACCTTTTGATATATGGTCTGCTCTATCCTTAGGGGAGTCAGATTCCGTTTGTTCAAAATCAAGTCCCTGGTTTAATATTTTGGCTCCCAACTGGAGCCTGAATTTCAACAAAGTACAATATGCGGAATAAACTTTAAAACTCTTCTTTTCCAGAACCACGAGTCAGAATCTTCTAATATATGGCATACAGAATCCTTCACGAGGATCAGATTCAAATTTGTTCAAAACAAGTCCATTGGTTAATAAATGGATTCTTTATTAGATCCTGGCTTTAACTTTGTGCTATATGGGGATAATCTTTAAAAATCATCTTCTTCGTTAGGTGCTATGTGTAGAATAATCATTAAAAATCATCATCTTCTTCAGATCCACTAGTCAGAATCTTTTGATGTTTGATACACAGCATCCTTTCAGGGACCATATTAAAGCCTGTTCTTTACTGGAGCATGAATTTCAACTTGGTGCAATATGAGGAATATTCTTTAAAAATCTTCTTTTCACGAAGCCCCAATCAGAATCTTGATATCTGGTATACCCCATGTTTAGGGGAGCCAGATACAAGTTTGTAAAAATTAAGTCCCTTGGTTAATAGTTGCACTCCCTATTGGAGCCTGAATTTTAGTCCAATATGAGGAATAATATTTAAAACTCTTCATCTCCAGCACCGCTAGTCAGAATCTTTGATTAATGGTATTCTTACAGGTGTTAGATTCAAGTTTGTTCAAATCAAGTCCCTCTGTTAATATTTGACATTTCTATGTAAGCCTGAATGTTAACTTATGCATAATAATCTATAAAAATCTTCTTCAGAATCTTCAGTCAAAATCTTTTGATATTTTGTTCTAAACATAGTTATGGCAGTTAGATTCAAGTTTGTTAACATAAAGAACCTTGGCTAATATTTGGGCATCCTGTGGGAGCCGTCTTTTACTGAAGTGCAATATTAGGGATAATATTTAAATCATCTTCAGATCCACCAGTCAGAATCTTTTGATATTTGGTATGCATCAACCTTTGAAAAGTCAGACTCAAGTTTATTCAAATAATGTCCCTGGGTTGACATTTGGACTCACCATGGGAATCTGAATTTTAAATTAGTGCATTATAAGGAATAATTGTTAAAACTCTTCTTAATCAGATCCACCAGTCAGAATCTTTTGATATTTTACATACAACTTCCTTAGGGAGGCCAGATTCAAGTTTGTTCAAATCGAGTCCTTGGGTTGAAATTTGGCCTCCTTAAGTAATCCTGAATTTTAATTTTGTGCAATATGGGGAATATTCTTTAAAAAGCTTTTCCTGCAGAACCACCAGTCAGAAACTTATACAGCATCCTTTGGGGAGTCAGATTCAAGTTTGCTCAAAGCAAGGGTTTTGGTTAATATTTGGGCTACCTAAGGGAGCCCAAAATTTAAATTAGTGGAAACTGAGGAATAATCTTCAAAAATCTTCTTCAGATCCAGAGTATTTTGATATGTGGTATACAGCATCTTCAGGCAGATCAGATTCAACTTTAACCAGATCAAGTCCTTGAGTTGATATTAGGATCCCTATGGAAGCCTGAATTTTAACTTAGTGCAAAATATGTAATATTTGTAAAAAATATCTTCTCCAGACTCATCAGTCAGAATCATTATTTTTTAAATATTTGTGCCCACGATTGGAGCCTGAAGTTTATCTTAGTCCAGTATGTAGAATAATCTTTAAAAATCTGCTTCTTCAAACCCAGTACTCAGAATTCTGATGAAGGGAAGGGGCAGGTCAAGTTTATTCATCCTAAGTCCCTAGGTTGAATATTGGGCTCCCTATTTTGCATCATCGGAAATTTGGGCATTATTTGTATGGAAGCATCTCAATACCAGAAAAAATCATCTTACTTTGACAACATACATACCTATAATTACAATTGTTTCATTTCTCTGTGTTGTTGACTTCTTTAAACAACTTTGTCAGGTGAGTGGATCAGGCCCCATGGCACCACTTGTTTTTAACCCATTTGGCTTGAATATGTCCACCACAGGTATTTTTTCATGTTTGATGGAGTTCCATCAGCTCTGTCAAAGAAGATAGAATAAATGCAAAATAAAACTCTAGAATATGGACTAGTGATTAAATGCCTGTTAATTGAATATTTCTGTTAATTGAATATTTTCACTAGCAAGGTGGCAACTCAACTAACATGGTTCCACTGTATCAACTGCCTCTTTGGCGATGGAGCCCTCAGATTTTATTACTGTAGGCAATGGAGAAAACATTATAAAAATCTGATCCAAATGCTTCAATGTTTGAAAAGTTATTTCTTTGTATTGATTCTTTGCAAGTTGATTCAAATCGAGCCCCTTGAATTCAAAATTAGGGTGTTATTGTTATGCTGAGTGATAAAATATTACTGGTAAAAGAAAGAAAGCCGAGATCCAACAAGAACTTCAAATTAACTATTCTGAACTTTAATAAAAAAAACTTTTTTTGAAAAGAAAATGATAGAATATATTTTACACTGTATGGTTTATAGAACAATAAAACATAACTGTATTTATTTATTGGGGTTTAATGGCACTTTTGACCACCAGGGCCACCTCGTGTAAGACAGTTTTACAGGTGAAAGAAGCCGGAGTACCTGGAGAGAAACACTGAGCAGGCTTTCCAACATACTAACTCCACACAAGCAGGGTTAACATTGGTTGAAGACAAGTGCAATATTGACGTGCAGTTCACCTGAGTACATGATGTCATCGTGCCCCCATGTAGGCAATGGGGGTGAAGTGTCTTGCTCAAGGACACAACCTGGTTGCTGCAGGTGGGATTCGAACCAACGATGTCTCGACTTGAAGCCAGCACCTCTACCTACTGAACCACCGCAGCCCCTAAAACTCAGTTAGTCTAAAATAATGTTCAGCAGTATCCAATAAATAACAATAATACTAAATTCAAATGGAAATAATGTCTGTCAAGAATTGGCTTCACAGGTTGTTTAAACATAATACAGTAGAATCTTGTTTTTTTCACAGAGTGAATCCTGGTTCAAATTGGCATTTTAGGGTGTGCATATTTGCAGTGAATAAGTTTTCCATACCATTCAATGGGGTTCAACTCTCATTATTTTGATGTTTAATAAGCTCAACTTGACAAAGTAAAGCTGAGCTATTGCCACCACTTCTCGTCCGTTGGCATACATACGTATGTCCATACGTCCATACATATGTACATCCATTAGTGTTGAAACAATTACCTATTTTTCAAAGTCGACTCGTCGACAGGAAGAATCGATTCAAAATCAACTAGTCGGCTTTTCTGTTGAAAACATAATTGTTTCAGTAAATTAGGTGATAAGAGACTGTTACATGTAAGTTGATAACCCTTTCATTTAATGACTCGTTTGACAGGTGTTTGATGAAGTTTCCTTGTCAAAGTCATGTAACGTAGCTGTTCTCTTTTTCGTATTTTCAGTTTTTTAAAATGTTGTGTATATTATAGCTTGAACCATTCAGTAAAAAAATTAGGATACCTGGGAAGTGCATGCCTCTTAGTCCTCTGTCCGTACAGTGGAAAAAGTACCCAATGATGTTGAAACAGAAGTTTCGTGAATTTGTAAAATGTTTGAAGTGTGCTGCTGCAATTAATTAAAAACTCCTGGGTCAAATTTTGTGACGGACAGTTTCCTCACAGTTTCCTCACCTTCATATCTGGTCTTCTCCAGCTCGCACCCAAACAAGTACAGTAATTGACAGGCATGTATTTTATTTTTATATCAATTAAAAAGTGTGGGCGACTTGGGTGAGGGACAGAACACTTGCATGAATTAACGGCATCTTTGAAGTTGTACATCAAAGTATTTTTCTTCAACGAGTGCCATTGATTAGGTCAGGTGAAATCAGAGCTTTTAGTGCTGCTGAAATCTAAGTTGTAACATTATCGGCATCAACAAACGACAGTGATTGCATTGACATCCACTTCTCATTACAATTCAAAATAGGTCCACCACGAAACAGAAACGTCTGATGTTCGTAATCATTAACCCCCACTATTGGCATTTTACGACTTCATCTTTGAGTTTCCCGACTAGTCGACTGGCGTATTTCAGAGTCAATTTTTCCAAAAATCGAATCGACTTCGACTAGTCAACTAATTGTTTCAACACTAACATCCATACATACGTATGTATGTCTGTAATTCCACAATTTCCTTTGGCACAATACACAGGTCACATTTATGATCAGATCACTTTGAAACTTGGTATGCTTGTTTGGGTGACCTCTAGATGGGAGCTATTGATTTTTTTAATATATTTCCATCCAAAAATGTTGCCACTGGCAACAACCTTTGAACTTAGTTTAGTCAGACCTCAATATTTCCCTTTGATACACTCTACAGGGTGCATTTATGATCGGATTGCTTTGAAACCTGGTATGCCTGTTTGGGGTGACCTCTAAATGGGAGCAATCGATTTTCTTCTATTTTCGTCAAAAAATGTTGCCGCTGGCAACAACCTTTGAATTTAGTTTAGTCAGACCTCAATATTTCCCTTTGGCACACCCTACATTTATGATCAGATCACTTTGAAACCTGGTATGCTTGTTTGGGGTGACCTCTAAATGGGAGCTATCGATTTTCTTCGATTTCCGTCAAAAAATGTTGCCGCTGGCAATGAATGAACTTAGTGCAGTTATGCAAAAATATTTCCCTTTGGCACACCCTGCAGGGCACATTTATGATTGGATTGCTTTGAAACTCGGTAATCTTGTTTAGGGTGACCTCTAGATGGGAGCTATCGATTTTCTTCCATTTCCATCAAAAAACATTGCCGATTGCAACAACCATCGAACTTCAAACTTAATTTAGTCAGGCATCAATATATTCCTCTGGCACGCTCCAAAGGGCACATTTATGATCCGATCGCTTTGAATCTTGGTATGGATGTTTGGGGCGACCTGTAGATGAGAGCTAGGGATTTTATTTCTTTTCCATAAAAAATTATTGCCGTTAGCACCTGCCTTTGAACTTATTATACCCCACTTTCGAAGAAAATGGGGGTATACTGGATTAGATGTGTCCTTCCATCTGTGCATCTGTCCGGGCCAACATTGGGGGTTTAGGGAATATTATTATTAGGGGCTACCTCCAAATTAAGGTAGTGTTAGGGTTAGGAGTGGGGAGGGGTTAGGGTTAGGGGTAGCCCCAGAGTTGGGCTTAAGGTTGGGGGAGGGTTAGGTCACGGGGGGGTTAGGGTTGGGATCAGGGGTGGGGTTTTAGTTTTAGTAGTCCCTAAACCAAAAAATAGCTCCTAATCCTATTGGTTTGGCTAGGGTGGAGTTGGGTCAGGGGTGGGGTGGGGTTAGGGGTAGCCTCAGAGTAGGGCTTAAGGTTGGGGGTTAGGGTCAGGGGTGGGCTTTTAGGGTCAGGGTGGGGTAGGGTTAGGGTGTGGTTTTTGGGTGGAGGGGTGGGGTTAGGATTAAATATAAGTTCTAGGGTGGAAGGGGTGGGGTTCTGGGTAAAATAAGGTTTTAGACTTACAAAATGTTTTTTTGGTAGCCCATAAACCCGAAATGTTGGAGCGTCCGTATGTCTGTCCATCCATCCGTCCACACACACAAATGACTACTTATGTGGCTACGAGTTAGTAAAACAGGATACTTATGTGGTTAAAGTCTGTTACAGGGCTAGCCACGTAACAGAATTTCTTATTGTGTGAGGGGGGGGGGGGTGGTTGGGGGGTGGGGGTTTGGATAAATGTAGAGTAGGGTTAGGGCATTCCAGGGTGGGGTTTAGAAGTGGGGTGGGGTGGGGTCAGTGAAGGGGTGTTAGAGTGGCTAGGGTTAGGGGTGGGTAGGGTTAGGGTAGGGTTAGCTGACCCCCCCCAAAATTTTCCCCCAAAAAACTTGTTTTATTATGTTGGACATGTGTTTTAGGTTAGCCACCTAATATGACCATAAAATAGCCACATAAGTAGTCATTTGTGTGAGTCCGTCCGAGAATATTCACAACTTTCATAACTTAAGTAAATTATTATGGAACTTGTTTTCTATAATATTTGGTCTTAAGTATGCCCACACTAGGCGGTATACCATGTGCGGGTATGCACCTGACGACAGTCCAGCTCTTGTTGCATTTGTGTAGCAACTTATCTTTTCTGCACTCTCTACAGGGCAAATTTATGAATTTCCATAAAAAAGAAATTAAAAACCATTGCCTTCAAACTTAGTGCATTTGTGCATTAGCATCTTCCTTTGGCATGTTTCAGACGGTGCATTCATTATCAGGCTGTTTTGAAACTTCGTTTGCTTATTCAGGGTGACAAAGATAGGAGCTATCAATTTTTATACCCCCACTTTCGAAAGAAAATGGGGGTATACTGGATTACATGCATCTGTCTGTCCGTCCGTCCGTCTGTCCAGCCCAACATTGGGGGTTTAGGGGATATTATTATTAGGGGCTACCTCCAAATTAAGGTAGTGTTAGGGTTAGGAGTGGGATGGGATTTGGGGTAGCCCCAGAGTAGGGCTTAAGGTTGGGGAGGGTTAGGTCCTGGGGGGGGGTAGGGTTGGGGTTGGGGGGGGTAGTTTTAATAGCCCCTAAACTGAAAAATAGCTCCTAATCCTATTGGTTTGGCTAGGGTGGGGTTGAGTCAGGGGTGGGTTTAGGGGTAGCCCCAGAGTAGGGCTTAAGGTTGGGGGGGGGTTAGGTCCTGGGGGTGGGTGGGGGTTAGGGTCTGGGGTGGGCTTTTAGGGTCAGGGTGGGGTAGGGTTAGGGTGTGGTTTTTGGGTGGAGGGGTGGGGTTAGGATTAAATTTAAGTTCTAGGGGGAGGGGGTGGGGGTTCTGGGTAAAATAAGGTTTTGGACATACAAAATGTTTTATTGGTAGCCCATAAACCTGATATGTTGCAGTGTCCATCTGTCCGTCCGTCCGTCCATCTGTCTGTCCATCCGGGCCATCATTGGGGGTTTAGGGAATATTATTATTAGGGGCTACCTCCAAATTAAGGTAGTGTTAGGGTTAGGAGTGGGGTGGGGTTAGGGATAGGGGTAGACCCAGAGTAGGGCTTAAGGTTGGGGGAGGGTTAGGTCTGGGGGGGGTAGGGTTGGGGTCAGGGGTGGGGTTTTAGTTTTAGTAGCCCCTAAACCAAAAAATAGCTCCTAATCCTATTGGTTTGGCTAGGGTGGGGTTGGGTCAGGGGTTAGGGGTAGCCCCAGAGTAGGGCTTAAGGTTGGGGGTTAGGTCCTGGGGGTGGGTGGGGGTTAGGGTCAGGGGTGGGCTTTTAGGGTTTAGGGTCAGGAAGGGGTAGGGTTAGGGTGTGGTTTTTGGGTGGAGAGGTGGGGTTAGGGTTAAATAAAAGTTCTAGGGTGGAGGGGGTGGGGTTATGGGTAAAATAAGGTTTTGGACTTACAAAATGTTTTTTTGGTAGCCCATAAACCCGAAATGTTGGAGTATCCGTCCGTCCGTCCGTCCATCTGTGTGTCTGTGTGTGAGTCCGTCCAAAAATATTCATAACTTAAGTAAATTATTATTTTTTATAATATTTGTTGGTCATAGGTATGCCCACACTAGTTATTTTTTTCATTATTATTTTTTTTTTTATTACTTGTTCACTTAGAAATTGTGTCCGTCCGAGCCAAATTTTGTCTGTTCCGTCTGTATCTTGGGTATCGAATGTTCTATTGCAATGAAATTTGCCATGAACACTGCTTATGGTATAGGCTTTAAAAAAAAGATTCAACAATATTTCTCACATTCTCCTTTTTAGAAACTGTAGGAAATAGACATTATTTGTCTGTTCGGCCTGTATCTCAGGTATGGGTTATCGGATTTTGGTAAAATATGGCATGCAGTTTGCCTTTGACAAAGGCTTCTGCCTCATTGTATAAAACTTCCAAACACCAAACAATTTACCATACCTTTTGACTTAGAAATTGTTGGAAATTGTTGAAAACTTTCGAAGAAAATGGAAGGGGGGGGGGGGTATACTGGATTGCATCCATCCATCTGTGCATCAGTCCGTGTGAGAATATTCATAAATGATATTTGCTAGTCATAGGTATGCCCACACTAGGCGGTACACCCGTGGGGGTACGCACCGGACGAAAGTCCAGCTCTTGTTTGCTCACTGAAGGGAGCTTAACTTATCACTTGCCCTCCGTCGTTGTCGTCCATCATGAACTTTACATTATCGACTTCTCCTCCCAAACTACTGGACCAAATTGAACAAAACAAATTGAACAAAATTTGGTGTGCATGTTCCTTATCATATGTCAATTCAGGCTTGTACAAATAAACTTTTCGTGTCAACAGGGGGCCCTACAAGGGGCATTACTCTGATAACACCCATAATTTTTTTTTTAAAATTAAAAAAATTTTCTTCTCCAGAACCATCATTTAGAATCTTTTGATATTTGGTATATAACATCTCTATTGGGGTCAGATTCAAGTTTGTTCAAATCGAGTCCCTGGGTTAATAGTTGGGCTCCGAATTTTAACTTAGTGAAATATGAGGAAATTTCTTTAAAATCTTCTTCTTCGGATCCACCAGTCAGTATGCTTTCATATTTGGTATACAACATCTATAGGGGTGGAGGGGGGGTGGGGGGTGGGGGGTGGGGGCAGATTCAAGTTTGTACAAATCGAGTCCCTGAGTGAGTATTTGGGCTCTCTTTTGGAACCCAAAGTTTAACTTCGTACAATTTGAGGAAATTTCTTTAAAAATCTTCTTCAGCTCCACCAGTCAGAATCCTTTCATGTTTGGTATACAACATCTATGGGGGGGGGGGGGGGTGTCAGAATCAAGTTTGTTCAAATCAAGTCCCTGGGTTTATATTTGGGCTCCCTGTGAGAGCCTGAATTTTAACTTGGTGCAATTTGAGGAAATTTCTTTAAAAATCTTCTTCAGATCCACCAGTCAGAATGCATTCATATTTGGTATACAACATCTTGAGGTGGGTCAGTTTCAGGTTTGTTCAAATTATTTATGGGAGCCCAAATATCAACTTAGTGCAGTATAGGAAATTTTTTTAAAAATCCTCTTCTTTGGGCCCTGTAGTCAGAATGTTTTCATATTTGGTATACAACATCTCTAGGAGGGTCTGATTCAAGTTTGTTCAAATCTGGTCTATGGGTTGATATTTGGCTTCCTGTGGGAGCCAGAATTTTAACTTAGTGCAAAATGAGGAAATTTATTTTAAAAGTCTTCTTCTTCAGATCCACCATTCAGAATCCTTTCATATTTGGTATACAACATCTCTAGGTGGGTCAGATTCAAGTATGTTCAAATCGGGTCCCTGGGTTAATACTTTGGCTGCCTATTTGAGCCCAAAGTTTAACTTAATGCAATGTGAGGACATTTCTTTAAAAACCTCCTTGTTCAGATCCACCAGTCAGAATTCTTCCATATTTGGTATATACATTTGTAACATCTCAAGAGGGATCAGATTCAAGTTTGTTCAATTTGAGTCCTCTAGCTTATTATTTGCGCTCTCTATGGGCAGGGTTGGGGGCGGGGGCAGGGCGAGCATGTTAGGTTCAGGTTTGTTCAGATCCATTTCCATAAAATTGGCCTTTGCATGGCTTCATTCCTTTGTAGTGTTGATGAACCATGACTAACTGAATGTGACCCCAAACACTTCTTTGAACCACTTTGGCTGGTGAGCGATTAAGGCCCCTTGTGACCTCTTGTCTTTTCATTTCCATCGGGTGCGCAGTGGCTCAGTGGTAGACTGTTGGATTTCTATGCAAGTGGTCCCGAATTCGATCCCCTGTCATCCATATGTCCATCGGCAATTCAATACGGCTCGGGCTAGAGGACGTATTTAAGAACCGATCTTTACGAAGCTTCTTGGGTACCTTTGTTATCACCTTGGGACGAGAATGAATGTTTTTGGGTGCTGTCTGAAATTCAAGATGTCCACTGGCAGCCATTTTGTACCGAAATTAGTGCAATCAGTTTTTTGTACAGAACTTCAGTATGAAAGTTTCTGATTTGAATAAATTTTTGTATGAATGTTAGATGAACTTTGATTTGGGTATCTTATTAATTAATTAACCTTTGCCAGTGAAAAATATTCCATAAATAGCAAAATTCAATTTAACAAATTTGTTTAAAAAAATGGGGTATGCTGGATTGCATCTGTCAAACTGTATGTTCATTCATCCATTCATCAATCTGAATTCATAACTCTGCTGATTGTGGTCCAATATTATTGAAATCTTACATGGATGTCCAGTTTGACATATTCTTTCAAACCCATATCAAGGTATGTTGTCAGCACATTCCACTTGTGAGTTATGTTCTTTTTTTTCCTTTAAAGAAATAGACAGTTTTTGTCCATACAAGTTCATTCTCAGCTAACAGTGGTCTGATCATAATGAAATATTGGATGGACGTCCAGTATGACTTTCCCTTTCAGAAATATATCAAGTTATGCTGTCCGAAAATTCTGCTCCTCAGTTATGCTCCTTTTTCCATTGATAAATAAATGTTTTTTGCTTTAAAATGAATTTTGGATAATATTGAGTGGATATTTCTCATTTATGCATTACGCCTAACAAAAAAAAAAAGTAAGTAATTCTTGGAGCTGGGTAGTGGGGCCCATTGGGTTCATGTTAATAGTCATTTTTGATAATATCCATCAGGACACAACCCCATTCATTGACTTGACACTGGTGGGGGTATGCCAGCATCTCTGGTGCAGTGTTTTGTCTATATTGTTTCGATTAATTAGACATTGTATTGTGTTGTATGACAGAGCTCACGGAGCACAGGTCAACAATATTTAATTGATTAATTTTATTTTATTAGAAATACTGGTGGCTTGGTAGGTAGAGGTGCAGGCTGCAAGCCGAGAGGTCCTCGGTTCGAATCCCACCTGCGGCAACCATGTTGTGTCCTTGGGCAAGACACTTCATCTAACCCTGCCTGTGCTGCAGTGCGGAGTTACGATGTTGGGGAGCTGGCAGCTGCTCGTCGTTGCTCGGTGGTTCTCTCCGGGTACTCCGGCTTCCTCCACCCGTAAAACTGCCGCGGTCATGATTAGCCATTGTGTATAAATATGTGACCTTAAACATCAATAAATAAATAAATAAATATTAGAAATACTGAGATCAAAAAATTAGGTACATATACAAACCTGAGAAATTCAGTGGTGTTTGAGTAATTTTTCAATAGCTCACAGTAATTTTTATTTTACAAAATTTAACACCAAACAATTTACCATACGTAAAATAGTGTATAGAGTAAAGTTACATGCAATTAACACTAATTTTTATTTAGGTAATATCTAGTTAATTGGGCCTCACTGTAGTGCTTTTAATCGATTAAATGCCAGAAGCTATTATCGTGGCTGAACTGAAAAGTTCTGAAAGCCACTTAAGTGTTTTCACATTGTGTGCATTAGCGTGTTATTTTTTCCTGCAGAAGAAAAAATGTTTACATAAAATTTTATTACTTTCCAAAGTGTGATTTACTGGGATTTCCCAGTTTGATTATAAACAATAACTTAACAAGTGAATTATGCAATCAACAATTGGCTCATGTATCCGTGCTCGCAAAATGAAGATGCTTTGCCATGGGTGTAATGGGGACTTCATTGTTTTTTGTTTTTTTAACCCCTTACCTAATATGAAAAGCAGACGACACTAGCAAAAAAAATTCTTGAATAACTAATTTTTTCATTAGCTCAACTTGACAAAAGTCAAGCTGAGCTATTGCCATCACTTCTCGTCCGTCGGCGTACGTAGTACGTATATATGTACTACGTTAGTACGTAAGTACATCCTCAATTTCCTTTGGCACACCTCACAGGTCGCATTTATTATCAGATCGCTTTG
The DNA here is from genome assembly GCA_031216915.1 of Pictodentalium vernedei. NCBI lineage: Eukaryota > Metazoa > Mollusca > Scaphopoda > Dentaliida > Dentaliidae > Pictodentalium > Pictodentalium vernedei. The sequence goes on along the minus strand of CM062290.1, from coordinate 258,752,468 downwards.
AAACTTGGTATGCTTGTTTGAGGTGACGTCCAGATGGGAGCTATTTATTTTCTTCAATTTCCGTCAAAAAATGTTGCCGCAGCCAATGTTCTTAGAACTTAGTTTAGTCAGACCTCAATATTTCCCTTTGGCACACCCTACAGGCACATTTATGATTGGATTGCTTTGAAACCTGGCATGCTTATTTAGGGTGACCTCTAGATGGGAACTATCAATTTTCTTCAATTTCCATCAAAAAATGTTGCTGCGGCCAACGTTCTTAGAACTTCGTTTAGTCAGACCACAATATTTCCCTTTGGCACACCCTACAGGGCACATTTATGATTGGATTGCTTTGAAACCTGGTATGCTTGTTTGGGGTGACCTCTAGATGGGAGCTATCAATTTTTAGCTCAACTTGACAAAGTCAAGCTGAGCTATTGCCATCACTTCTTGTCCGTCGGCGTATGTATGTACATTAGTACGTTAGTATGTTAGTTTAGTACGGACGTCCACAATTTCCTTTGGCACACCTCACAGGTCGCATTTATTATCAGATCGCTTTGAAACTTCGTATGCTTGTTTGGGGTGACCTCTAGATGGGAGCTATCGATTTTCGTCAATTTCAGTCAAAAAATATTGCCGCAGCCAACGTTCTTAGAACTTAGTTTAGTCAAACCTCAATATTTCCCTTTGACACACCCTACAGGCCACATTTATGATTGGATCGCTTTGAAACTTGGTATGCTTGTTTGGGTTGACCTTTAGATGGGAGCTATTGATTTTCTTCAATTTCCGTCCAAAAATGTTGCCGCGGCCAATGTTCTTAGAATTTAGTTTAGTCAAACCTTAATATTTCCCTTTGGCACACCCTACAGGGCACATTTATGATTGGATCGCTTTAAAACTTGGTATGCTTGTTTGGGGTGACCTCTAGATGGGAGCTATCGATTTTCTTCAATTTCTATCAAAAAATGTTGCCGCGGCCAACATTCTTAGAACTTAGTTTAGTCAGAAGACCTCAATATTCCCGTTTGGCAAACACTACAGGGCACATTTATGATCGGATTGCTTTGAAACCTGGTATGCTTGTTTAGGGAGACCTCTAGATGGGAGCTATCGATTTTCGTCCATTTCCGTCGAAAAATCTTGCCGCGGCCAACATTCTTAGAACTTAGTTTAGTCAGACCTCAATATTTTCCTTTGGCACACCCTACAGGGCACACTTATGATTCAGTCCTTCAATTTTGAGGCGCGCTATGGCGCTTGCGCACCATGGCGCACGCAGATTTCCAAACCAGCGAGCGATCAAAAGCGCGCCTCGAAAATCCTGCTCAAGTGGGTGCGTTAATTTCATTCCAAAATTATCACACTGACCCGACATCAAAGCATCACTAACTCTTTGAAGTTTCACGTTTTTTTGAAGATCAACTTAGATGTGCATGTAACTGTACTAACACGTGAGTACAATGCATGTACGTATTATCTGCTCGTCAGATTCAGTCATCTGGTCATGACATAAGTTAAGTTCGCTTGTCGACTTTTGAATGAAGTGTTTCAGAGGCGTGACCAATCACCATCGATGCCCTCTTGTCAGTTTTAGTTGAGTTGACTGTTGCAAAATCTGTTATGCAGAGAATGAACGAATGCGTCGTAGGTGTGTCCAGTATGTCAATCAGAGTGACATTTGGAAATTGGCAAGTTGACTTACGCTTTTTGGGGGGCCCGATACATCAAGAAAAATGTATTCTCCAATTATTGAAATGTATTATACATTACAGGTAAAGTAAAATACATGCTCGAAAATAAGACAAGTCCATCATAAAAAGATGTAAAATGGACAGAACTTGACTTGACCAACACCGAGTTGCCTCCGTCACTTGTAACCATTTAATCCATTCAGTTGAATTTCATTAGTGTGGTTTTCAACCCGGTGAAAAACAGCTTGATTGTTATGGGTGAAAGGTTTGATGCTTTATATTTATTTAAAGAGCTGACAGAATTGGGAAATTTTAAAGTCTTTCTCGATTTACACGGACAAGTTGGTGATATGAGGCTGGGAAATAAACGTGATCTGCGCAGGTCCCACTTCGGTTTTAAACCAACAGAACGGTACATTACTGCAGTGTTGCTCCAAAACCTAAATTTAGCAAGGGATCCCTGAACTTTTATTGACTGAAGCATTTCATTGGTTCTATTCGCAAACTGCGTCATGTCAATACTATTTTTGTGTTGTCAGTCACTGACACAAGTGGGGGTTTTCCGAAGTGGAAGTTATGTAAAATATTGACAGATTTGACAGGAATTGAACAGTTTTTCATTCTAAAACGAACTGACTTTCAAAATAATGTTGAATAATCCCAAACAAAATTTGATTTATATTTCATTTATGACCTGAAAGTACATAATTACTGGGGGCAAGTGGAATTTTACAACTCAGTTGCCCTGGGCAAGTGAGTCTCGAAAAAATGTGTACAAGCCTGATGTTGCGCGCCCCACAAAAAGTGCGCGCCTGAATCCCAAAAGCAGCGAGCAACTAAATGCGCACCTGGGTTTTTCAAAATCGAAGGACTGATGATTGGATTGCTTTTAAACCTGGCATGCATGTTTAGGGTGACCTCTAGATGGTAGCTATCGATTTTCTTCAATTTACGTCGAAAAATGTTGCCGCGGGCAACGTTCTTAGAACTTAGTTTAGTCAGATCTCAATATTTCCCTTTGGCACACCCTTCAGGGCACATTTATGATTGGATTGCTTCTGAAACCTGGTATGCTTGTTTGGAGTGACCTCTAGATGGGAGCTATCGATTTTCTTCAATTTACGTCGAAAAATGTTGCCGCGGCAATGTTCTTAGAACTTAGTTTAGTCAGATCTCAATATTACCCTTTGGAACACCCTACAGGGCACATTTATGATTGGATTGCTTTTGAAACCTGGTATGCTTGTTTGGAGTGACCTCTGGATGGGAGGTATCGATTTTCCTCAATTTACGTCGAAAAATGTTGCCGCAGGCAATGTTCTTAGAACATAGTTTAGTCAGATCTCAATATTTCCCTTTGGCACACCCTACAGGGCACATTTATGATTGGATTGCTTTTGAAACCTGATATGCTTGTTTGGAGTGACCTCTAGATGGGAGCTATCAATGTTTTCCATTTCCATCAAAAAATATTGCCACGCCCAATGTTCTTAGACCTTAGTTTAGTAAGACCTCAATATTTCTCTTTGGCACACCCTACAAGGCACATTTATGATCAGATTGCTTTGAAACCTGGTATGCTTGTTTGGGGGAGACCTCTGGATGGCAGCTATCGATTTTCTTCCATTTCCGTCGAAAAATTTTGTCGCGGCCAACGTTCTAAGAACTTAGTTTAGTCAGACCTCAATATTTCCCTTTGGCACACCCTACAGGGCACTTTTATGTTTGGATTGCTTTGGAACCTGGCATGCTTGTTTGGGGTGACCTCTAGATGGGAGCTATGGATTTCTTCCAATTCTGTCCATCAAAAAATGTTGCCGCTGGCAATGATCTTTGAACTTAGTTTAGTCAGGCATCAATATATTCCTTTGGCATGCCCTACAGGGCACATTTATGATCACATCAGTTTTGAACTTTGTATGCTTGTTTGGGGTTACCTCTAAATGGGAGCCATTGATTTTCTTCGATTTCCGTCAAAAAATGTTGCCACTGGAAATGACTATCGATGAACTTAGTAAAAAAAACTTAGTGCAGTTAAGCATCAATATTTCCATTTGACACACCCTGCAGGGTACATTTAAGATTGGATCGGTTGCAAACTTGGTGTGCTTGTGTGGGATGATGTCTATATGGGAGCTGTCGATTTTCTTCCATTTCTGTCAAAAAATGTTGCCGCTGACCTTTGAACTTCGTTTAGTGGCCTCAATATTTCTCTTTAACACACCCTTCAGGGCACATTAATGATCGGATCACTTTGAAACTTGGTATGTGTGTTTGGGGTAACCTCTAGATGTGAGCTATTGCTTTTTTACATTTCCATAAAAAACTATTGCCGTTATCACCAGCCTTTGAACTTTCTGCATTTGTGCGTCAACTTATCCCTTTTGCACTCTCTGTAGGACATATTTATGAATTTCCATACCCCCCCCCCCCCCCCCCCCCCCAAAAAAAAAAAACAACATTGCCACAATGCAATGACCTTCTACTTAGTGCGTTTGTGCATTAACATCTTCCTTTGGCTTGCCTCAGAGGGCACTTTCATAATCAGGTTGTTTTGAAACTTTGTATGCTTATGCAGAGTGACAAAGATAGGAGCTGTTGATTTTCTTTTCATTTCCATCAAAAACTGTTGCTGTTATCAACAATCTTTGAATTTATTGCATTTGTGCATCAACATTCTTTGACATGGCCTACAGGCCACATTTATCATAGGATTGTTTTTGAACTTGGTGTGCTCATTAGTCAAGAACTCTAGATAAGAGCTATTGATTAGCATTCATTTCTGTAAAAAAAGTTGCCATTTACAATAACCTCTGAACATACTCCATCTGTGTATCAACATTCTTTCTTTAGCCAGTCTTACAGTTTACATTTAAATATGCATGGATTACTCTGACGTTGTGCACACACAATGATGTTATGTTGAAATTTCATCAAATAACATTGGTACCAATGATCTTCAACTTTGCCATTTCATTTATAACTTACCAAGTTCAAGTTTGTCAAGTGTAGCAACAGTGTCATTGACACTTTCATTTTTTGTTTCAAAAACATAGGTTATGACCTCTCATTGGAACGAGCTCAATGAGCTCATTCCAGTGAGGGGTCATAACCTATGTTGTAGAGACAAAACAATTTGCGATTTTTGAAAATAGAGCAGGCTGGTTTTGGCTGTTACGTAAAGGGTTAAATAATATAATTATCGTTAATAATGGAAAGTAATAAACAGAGTAATCGCTTGACTGGACTGGTTATGTGAAATAATTCATTTGAGGCGAGGGTCTATATTGTCACCTCTCATGAATTATTTCACGTAACCAGTCCAGTCAAGTGATTACTCTCTATATAACAAAACAATTACTTATGGGCAAAATCTTACAGAATGAAGGCGCTTTCCTAGTAGCTTCCCTTGCTGGTAAATACTTATGTTACAAATCATCTTTGAAAAATAATTGGGCTCTCATCCAGTTGATAAACAGATCAAATATATGATGGGGGCATTTTGTCCAAGAGATTTTATGTCCAGAGATATTTTGTCAGGAGTAGCTTCCCTTGCTGGTAAATACTTATGTTACAAGTCATCTTTGAAAAATAATTGGGCACTCATCCAGTTGATAAACAGATCAGATATATGATGGGGGCATTTTGTCCAAGAGATTTTATGTCCAGAGATATTTTGTCAGGGTGGGGAGAGGGATTGGTGTATTGTCTGGGGTATTCTGCCTGGATGACATTTCTCTACTCTCCCAAGATTTAACCCTTAATTTTATACAAAACTTGTTTTAGATATAACTGTATGTGGAGTCTGCAATGAAGTCTAATTGTACAACTATTTCTAAATCAGGAAGGAAATGAGGATTGTACTTGGTACTGTAAACAATAACAATACTGTAATTCAGTTAATTACATCAATGTTGACCCAGTTTTATTGGTTATCATTACTGTTTAATTATAAACACTTATCAGATTAAAATCTGAATAGATTAACCATCAAAGCCTATATCTAAATAATGAAAAACCAGCTGATTTCACTAATATTGATATGTTACAAGTGAAGGGATCAATAATGCTTCCATAATTTTATACACTTTATGGTTTGTCACAGGCCAAGTCTTTTAAAATCTCCAAATATGTAAAATTTTGGAGAGTCTACACTAAGCATTTTATTCCTTATCACATCCAATTTGCATGTTTCGTGTGGGTTGCACCGGTATCTAACATGAAGGTGATGTCGTGGTTCATATGAGATTAATGTAAAGAACTGGATTTTTTTAGCTGCTTCATATCATTATGGAAAATCCAGGTATTTGGTGTAATTAGAGTAATTAAACATAATTTTGCCACATTTACTCAATTAATTGGACCGACAATAATGCGATCAATGATTTAACTAATAGAGTGCTAAATTTTACTTGGTCGCCAAAATTTGTTAACATGTCTTTGCCTTATTATAATTTTTGGGAGAATGCCAATAGGCACTCTTTCCCATAAATTGTGACAAGGTCAATACATTGAGATAGGGGGCATGGTTGCTCAGTAGGTAGAGGTGTAGGCTGCAAGCCGAGAGGTCCTTGGTTTGAATCCTACCTGAGGCAACCGCCTTGTGTCTTTGGGCAAGACACTTCATCCCCCATTCCCCACATGAGGGCATGGTGGCATTGTGTACTAAGGGATACTGGACGTCTATGGCATACTTGTCTTCAGCCATTGCTAACCCTGCTTGTGTGGAGTTAGTATGTTGGGGAGCCTGACAATTGCTCGCCTTTCCTCCGTGGTTCTCTCCGGGTACTCCGGCATCCTCCACCCATTAAATTGTCTGACATGAGTTGACCCTTGCTGTCAAAAGTGTCATTAAACCCCAATAAATAAATAAATCACATTCATGGAATATGAAATGCTTTGTGGTACCTGCACTTAAGAATGAAGCCCAAATAAAGGCTTCCAGCACCCTGTAAATAAATATAATAAATCAGTCATCCCATGTTTTAACTCGTAGGAATAATTGCCCATTGTGACATATCTCTGTTGAAAGATTATATTTTTGAATACAAGAGCATGGTACAGGTTCATAAGTTGATCTTTATGCAAGAGTCTCCACAATATCACAGCTTCCTTGGGGATACGATGGCACTGTGTACTAAGGCATACTGCACGTTTATGGTGCACTTGTCTTCACCCAATTCTAACCTAACCCTGCTTGTGCACAGTACATTGGGGAGTCTTGTTGCTCGTCATTGCTAGGTAGTTCTCTCCGGTTACTCCAGCTTCCTCCACCTCTAAAACTATTCTACACAAGGTGACCCTGGCTGTCAGAAGTGTCATTAAACCCAAATAAATAAATAAATAAATAAATAAATAAATAAATAAATAAATAAATAAATAAATATCACAGCTTACAGTAGATGTATCTGCCATGTCCATTTGGTTCCATCAGGCTGAATGAGTATATGTTTCTGGTGGGGTTCGGAAGAATCCTGTTATCAAAGCTTATTGCAGAATGCAGAAAATTCCTGTCATAAAAGGCAGTTTAATTATGTTATATGTGAGTAGGGGTGTGTGAAGGTGGGATGGGGGCAGGCCTCGTCTTATATATTTCAATGCATTGAGTTTTCAGTCTTCTTTTAAAATTTGAACATTTTCTCTCTTTAACACCAAAGGTTTTAAAAAAATTTCAATCTCATTTCAACATTTTTTATAAAAAGGTTGACTATAATTTCAGTGCATACTCGATTACATTCTTCATAGTGTCATTTAAAAATTTAAAATATTAACCCAGACCTTCATTTTAAAAAAATCCAGGCACGCTATACTCGCGCACCCAAGATGACCCAAGGCACGCAGTTTCTTTGGTGGAGCGTCGATTTGGGAAAATGCCATGAAGTGCATAAAAAAGGAGATGCAATTACAACCTTTTGTCAATTATGAAATAATAATATAAAGCACTGAATTAAAGTGCAAATCAGTTTAATGATACAAATATGGAAAAGTGACACTATCAGACTAAATGCCTGAATCGGTGAAACCTGGGTAATTTCAACAATGGACACAGGGAAGATCAAAGAACACTGGAGAATTGTTTCAGAGTGACTTTCTATTTATGTCGAAAACATGTCAGACTTGTGTCAATGTCTGCTGTTATGAACCCTCCTTGACCTGTGTTTACAGACTCGGCTTCTGAAACTGACATTGTTGATGTAAACTGCTTTCTAAGAATTACTAATGCAATGCAGAATGGTTAATATGTTGTTAATTTGTCATCAGTTATCGTGGAATTTACCGTGGAAGTTTAAAAAAATCGTCGGATAATCGTAGTTTTTCCAGGTCAGCAATTGATAGTTCGCTGCAAATTGTAATTCCTGCGAATGCTGGCACTTGAGAGCAAACACGCACAATCACTGAACGCTGATGTTAAAATACCAAACCATAAAGTATAAAAATTTTCTGTGAGCTCTGTCAAACAAGATTGAATTGGTAAAATTCCTAGCTGCATTACGGCAGTGGCATCTTACCATTTGGAAGAGGGGAATGAGCCCAGGGAGCCAGAAACTTTTGACAAAAAATAAATTATGATTAAAACATTTTTTCTCAAATATTTGGGGTCTGGGTAAGTTTTAAAGGATATCAGAACATTGTTTTTTGAATGATATTTCATCCATTCTCTCTAGTACCACATAAAATGTGTCCTATTTTTGCAATATAAATAGCCAAATGAGTATTCACACCAAATATTAAAAGTAAAACAGATAAAATGTTGATGTTAGATACAAGCCTTCCAAAAGGTCTGGAGTCAAGGATTTGGCAAATTGTTTCCTCACCACAGTTTTCTCACACCAGACTGAACCATGGTTGGTATGACCCCATATATAAGGTAATGGATTTCCACATGTAAACATCAAAAAGTGGAGCAGTGCTTGTTTACTGCAGTAAACAAAGTCTGTTTCTCTGGTAAAATAGGACCTGGTAGTCAACACCTGGTGTTCAAGTCCTTCAGTGGCAGCATAGGTATAAGTGATTGGTTAAAATGGACTTCATACTTATGTTGCGGCCATGATATGGCCAGAAAGTGATTTGTTATTATGTGGCTGCAGTGCTTCATTTTTAGCTCACCTGACTGAAAGTCAGGGTAAGCTTTTCTTATCACTCTTCGTCCGTCGTCCTGCATGAAGGTGGTGTTTGAGCCTCTTTCTCCTAAACCACTGGCCACATTTTAATTAAATTTCATGTAAGTAGTGTTTATATAGGAGCATTTTGATTTTTATGAAAATTAGGTTTCGGCTCATATTGAGTAGAGGTGTGGGGAAAAAATGGCCAAATTTTTTGAAAATCTTCTTCTAATGAACCACCTGTAGCAGAGACTTGATATGTGGTATACAGAGTCCTTTTGAGGTTTAGAATCAAGTTTGTTCAAGAGAAGTTTGTTGGGCATTATTGGCCTTTGTTATGGAAGGGGAAAGAATTTTTGCCACTCCCAAAATTTCTATTTTCCAAACTGAGAGGCAGATTTGAACCAAATTTGATATGAGGGCTTATTGGGTCATAAGTACTTAATTTATGCCCCAATTTTTTTTTCCCGTCGCCCCATGGGAACCGCAGGAGCTAAAAATAGAAAAATAGAAAAAAATTAAAACACCCATATCTCCAAAACTACACGGCACTGAGAATTCTTATTTGGTTCCTTAGGACCAACAGAATGGAATGGTAAAAAAAAATTGCTATCGGTTTTATCATGAGGTACTTTTTGGGGACTTTGAAAAAGTGCTGAGTCAGCATTTTTTAACACTGTGGGTAATGGGAAAAACATGTAAGACTACTTTTCTCCCAAACCAATGCTCCAAAAGCTTTCAAATTTCACATATAACATCTTTGCAAGATTGTTTCACACGTTTATTGAAATCAATTCCCTGGGTCCATATTTGGGCTCTCTATGGGAGCCCAAATGTTTAAATTAGTGCAGTATGAGGAATATTCTTTAAAAATCTTCTTCTTCAGATCTATCAATAAGAATCTTTTGATATTTGGTATCCAGCATCCTTAGAGTTATGAGATTCAAGTTCGTTCAAGCCAAGTCCCTGGGTTCATATTTAGGCTAAAAATTTGGGGCCCTGTTCCGGACTTAGAAATTTTGTACCAAAATCCGGAATTTTTTTTTGTTTTTTATGCGTTTCGGTCAATTTTAAAAGAAAAAAAAAAAATTTTTTTTACACTGAAAATTTGAGGTCCAGGTGGACCAAAATCCGGAAATTTTTTTTTTTTTAATATTAAGCTTTTCAGTCAATTTTAAGACAAAATTTTTTTTTTTTTTTACACTGAAATTTTGGACCAAAATCGGGAAATTAGTTTTTTGGTTTTTTATGCGTTTTAAGAAGAAAAAAAAATTTCAGGCTGAAAATATTTTGTTTGCGAAAAAAATCTGTTTTTTATGCGTTTATCTCAATTTTGGGATGTAAAAGTGTAGGAACTGACAATGGAAGGAAAATCCTGTGTATTGTGTGGGCACAATCGCTTCATCTAGTTGGTATATGCTTTTCTTAAGAGGGGCGTATGCAGCTTATTCAAGTCAAGTCCCTGGTTTGATATTTAGACTACCATGTCAGGTGAGCGCCCGCAGGCCCCCTGGGGCCTCTTGTTAGCTCATCTGACTGAAAGACAGGATGAGTAATAGTGATCACACACCGTCCGTCGTCTGTGAATATGACATTTGCGCCTGCTCCTTCTAAACCTCTGAACCAATTTTAGTTAAATTTGAGATGATTACTTGTTCTGACATTTTAAAGTAAAGCAGAAAAAATCCCTCGGTTAATATTTGTAAGGAGCCCAAATTTTAACTTCGTTCAATATGAGGAATAATCTTTAAAATCTGCTTCTTGAGATACAATCAGAGTCTTTTGATATTTGGTATGCAGCATCCTTAGAGGATTCAGATTCAATTTGTTCAAATAAAGTCCCTGGGTTGATATTTGTGTTCCCTATTGGGGAGGGGGGGGGGGCAAATTTTAACATAGTGCAAAATTGGTAATATTCTCAAAACCAGATCCACCAGTAAGAATCTTTTGATATTTGATATACAACATCCTTCAAGTTTGTTCAAGTTAGTCCCTAAGTTGGTATTATTTGGACTTGCTAGTTTTGCATTATTGAAAATCTTGGCATTATTTCTGTGGTAGCATCCCAATACTAGAAAAAAATCATCTGGCATGGACAAGAGAGTTATAAGGAAATAAATAACTTCATTCCTCTGTTGTGTTGACTAGCTATAGATGCTAATTAAATCCTTCTTTAAATAACTATGGTCAGGTGAGCACCTCAGGGCCCATGGGGCCTCTTTTTGAAGCTTGTTATCATGCTTACACACATACAGCATGTCTTATTTCCAAGCAAGGTTTACTTATATTCACACATCATAAATATCAACTGTACGTCATAGCTCTGTAATCGCATTGCCATCTCTCTGTCTCTTCATTCAACACAAACTTTTTCACATACCAGAAACCATAGAATAGATTTCAGACATGATAGAAAAGAACCATCTTAATGCATTATCTGCATTAGGGCTATAATTGCCATCTTATTGGCGAACATGCAATTGTCAAGATTGCCTAGTTTGTTACATATATTTCTCTTTTTAGCTCACTTGCCAGAAAGTCAGGATGAGCTATAGTGATCACTCACCATCCGTTGTCTGACATCCATCCTCTGGCATCTGTGAACATGGTGTTTGCATCTCCTTCTCCCAAATCTCTCAACTGATTTCAATTAAATTTGTGGTGATTGCTTGTTATGACATCGCATTTTGTTTTTGTTCAAATCAGCTTGCCCAGCCCCATAGGGAGGGGAGTCAGGGAAAAAGCACCAAAAGTTTTAAAAAATCTTCTTCTCATGAACCAGGGGATACAATGACTTGATGTTTGATATGTAGCTTCCTTTTGAGATGTAGAATGAAGTTTGTTCAAACAAAGTTCGTGGAAAAATATTTGTCTTTGTAATGTGAGGGGCAAGAGTTATTGGTTCCGCCCCAAATTTCTATTTTCAGAACCGATGGTCCAATTTGAACCAAATTTGGTATGTGGTATTATTGAGTCATAAGTACTTGATTCACACAAACAAAATTTCCTGTATCCCCATGGAAACTCCAGGAGCTAAAAATAGAAATATTTTTAAACGTCCATATTTCCCAAATCGCATGGAACAGAGAATTGTTATTTGGTATGAAGCATTCTTAAGACAAGTAGAATGAAATGGTAAAAAAAAATTGCCATCGGTTGTGTCAGGGTGTTTTGTAGGGGACATCGATAAAATGCTGAGTCTTACATTTGCAAATTTAAAAAAAAATTTGTTCTCCAGTAACCACCAATGAAAATCCTTTGATATTGGGGGGTGGGGTGGGGGGAGGGGGTGGGGAGGGTCAGACACAAGTTTGTTCAAATTGAGCCCCTTTGGTTCATATTTGGGCTCAATACAGGAGCCTGAATTTTAAAGTAAGGCAATATGGGGAATAATCTTTAAAAATCTTTTTACGAACCACCAATCAGAATATTTCAATGTTTGGTATGCTTCATTGTTATGAGGGCCAGATTCAACTCAAAGTCTCTCAGTTAATATATCAGCTTACTATGGGGGAGAAATTTTAACTTAGTGCAATATGGGGCATAATTTTTATCTTCTTCATATCCATCAGTCAGAATCTTTTGATATTTGGTATACAGCATTCTTTGGGAGGTTGGATCTAATTTTGTTCAAACCAAGTCCCTGAGTTAATATTTGGGCTCCGTAACTTAGTCCAATCTGAGAAATAATCTTTAAAACTCTTCTTCTCCAGTTACATTTGTCAGAATCCTTTAATATATGGTATACAGAATCCTTACAGGAGTAATGGATTCAAATTTGTTCATCTTAAGTCACTGGGTTAATATTTGAGCTCTCTATGGGAGCCTATATTATTATTTAGTCCAATATGAGGAATAATATTTAAAACTCTTCTTCTCCAGAATCCTTACAGGGGTTAGTTTCGAGTTTGCTCATTGGGTTCTTTGCAGAAGCCTGAATTTTAACTTAATGCAATATGGGGAATCATCTTTAAAAATCTTCTTTTTCAGATTCACTACTCAGAATTGATTGATATTGAGTACGCAGTATCCTTACAGATTCAAGTTTGTTCAAAGCAAGTCCCTCAGTTAATATTTGGACTTCATATAGGGAGCCCGAATTTTAACTTAGTGCAATATGGTAAATAATCTTTAAAGATCTTCTTCAGATCCACCAGTCAGAATCTTTTGATATTTGGAATGCAGCATTCTTAGAGATGTTAGATCTCATTTTGTTCAAACAAAGTCTCTGGGTTAATATTTGGGCTCCCTAGTAAAGCCCAAATTTTTACTTAGTCCAATATGAGGACAAACGAAGTCTCTGGGTTAATATTTGGGCTCCCTATTGAAGCCCAAATTTTTACTTAGTCCAACAATATGACGGCTAATCTTTAAAACTCTTCTCCAGAAACACGGATCAGAATCTTGTAATATCTGGTATACAGAATCCTTAGAGGGATTGGATTATATTTGTTCAGCTCAAGCCCATTGGTTAATAATTGGGCTCTCTAAGAGAGCCTGAATTTTAACATGGTGCAATATGAGGAATAATCTTCAAAAATCTTCTTCAGACGCACCAGTCAAAATCTTTTGATATTTGGTTTTCAGTATCCTTAGGGAGATTAGATCTAAGTTTGTTCAAATCAAGTCTCAGAGTTAACATTTGGGCTCCTGAATTTTAAGTCAGTCCAATATGAGGGATAATCTTTAAAATCTGCTTTGTGGGATGCAATCCAAATCTTTTAATATTTGGTATACAACATCCTTTGTGTTCAGATTCAATTTGTGCAAATAAAGTCCATGAGTTCATATTTGTGTTCCCTGTGGGGGAGGGTGGCAAATTTTAACATAGTGTAAAATTAGTAATATTCTCAAAATCTTTTTCTCCAGAATCACCAGTCGGAATCTTTTGATATTAGGTATACAACATCCTTCAAGTTTGTTCAAGTAGAGTCCTAAGGTTGATATTTGGTCTCCCTAGTTTTATATTTCTAAAAATCTGGGCATTATTTTTGTGGCAGCATCTCAATACTAGACAAAAATCATCTGGCATGGACAAAAGAGTTATAAATAATCAAATAACTTCATTCCTTTGTAGTGTTAATTAGCCACAGATGCTAATTAAATCCTTCTAAAACAACTATGGTCAGGTGAGCACCTCAAGCCCCATGGGGCTTCTTGTTTCTTTTCCTTTCTTTTTTAGCTCTCCTGACTTTCAGGCAGGCGAGCTATAGTGATAACTCACTGTTTGAAGCTGAACAGATTTAAGTGAAATTTGAGATGATTGATTGTTATGACATCGCATTTTGATTTTGTTCAGATCAGGTTCCCCCCCCCCCCCCCTGGTAGGGCCACGCCCAAAAAGTGTAAATCGTAAAAACTCATCTCATGAACCAGCAGTAGCAGAGACTTGATATTTGTTGTGCAGCTTTCTTTTTTGTGTCGCCGCCCCACGAAGTGGGGAGCGACATATAGGGAGTACTTTTGTCGTCTTGCGTCGTCCGCATCACACTTTCTCTTATCCGCCACTCCTCTTTAACTTATGAATGGATTTTGATGAAACTTTCAGTGATTCTTTATCACATCATGGCATTGTGCACCTCCTATTTTATTTTTTGATCCGCTGTATTTTTTCCAGAGTTATGCCCTTTTCCACTTAGAATTCTGTCTGAAACTCTTATCCGCCACTCCTCTTTAACCTATGAATGGATTTTGATGAAACTTTCAGTGATTCTTTATCACATCATGGCATTGTGCACTTCCTATTTTATTTTTTGATCCGCTGTATTTTTTCCAGAGTTATGCCCCTTTTCCACTTAGAATTCTGTCTGAAACGCCAGGCGACACACGTCTTCCATGGAAGACTCACATCTAAGTTTGAGGTGTAGACTCAGATTTGTTCAAGAGAAGTTCGAGGGGCTATATTTCTCGTCGTTATGGGAGGGGCAAGAATTTTCTCCCCACCCAAAATTTCTATTTTCCAAACTGAAAGGCTGATTTTAACCAAATTTGATATGAGGGCATATTGGGTCATAAGTAGTTAATTTATGCAAAAAAAATTTTCCCGTCACCCCATGGGAACCGCAGCAGCTAAAAATAGAAAAAAATTAAAACGCCCATATCTCCAAAACTACACATCACTGAGAATTCTTATTTGGTGTGAAGCTTCCTTAGGACCAACAGAATGGAATGGTCAACAAAAATTGCTATCGGTTTTATCATAGGGTACTTTTTGGGGGGTTTGAAAAAGTGCAGAGTCAGCATTTTTTAACACTGTGGGTAATGGGGAAAACATTTAAGACTCTTCTTCTCCCAAACCACTGCTCCAAAAGTTTTCAAATCTCACATATAACATCTTTGGAAGATTGTTTCATATGTTTATTGAAATCATATCCCTGGGTCCATATTTGGGCTCTCTATGGGAGCCCAAATGTTAGATTAGTGCAGTATGAGGAATATTCTTTAAAAATCTTCTTCTTCAGATCCACCAGTCAGAATCTTTTGATATTTGGTATGCAGTATCCTTAGGGGGGAGATTCAAGTTTGTTCAAGCTAAGTCCCTAGATTCATATTTAGGCTCATGTTGGGAGACTGAATTATAACTTAGTTCAAAATGGGGAATTTTCTTTAAAAATCTTCTTCAGATCCAGCAGTCGGAATGTTTTGATATTTAGTATGCAGCATCCTTAGGGGGTGGGGGGGGGGGGGGGGGGTGAGATTCAAGTTTGTTCAAGCCAAGTCCCTGGGTTCATATTTGGGCTCCCTATAGGAGCCCGAATTATAACTTGGTTCAATATGAGGAATATTCTTCAAAAATCTTCTTCTTCACATCCACCAGTCAGAATCTCTTGATATTTGGTATACAGTATCCTTAGGGAGGTGAGATATAAGTTTGTTGAAGCCAAATCCACGGGTTCCTATTTGGGCTTCCTATGGGAGCCCAAATTGTACCAAAATTTCTATTTTCCGAACTGAGAGGTCGATTTGAACCAAATTTGATATCAGGGCTTATTGGGTCATAAGTACCTAATTTGAGCAGAAACATTTTTCCTGTCACCCCATGGAAACCACGAGAGCTAAAAATAGAAACAAATTAAAATGCCGTTATCTCCAAAACTACACGGCACTGAGAATTGTTATTTTGTGTGAAGCTGCCTTAGGAACAGCAGAAAGGAATGGTAAAAAGACAATTGCAATCGGTTTTATCATAGGGTACATTTCCAGCACTTTGAAAAAATGCTGAGTCAGCATTTTTTGACACTGTGAGTAATGGGAAAAACATGAAAGAATCTTCTTCTCCCATACCTCTGCTCCAGAGGCTTTCATATTCACATATAACATTGTTTGAAGATTCATTCACATGTTTGTTGAAATCAAATCCCTGGGTCCATATTTGGGCTCTCTATGGGAGCCCAAATTTTCAGATTAGTGTAATATGAGGAATATTCTTTAAAATTCTTCTTCTTCTGATCCACTAATCAGAATCTTTTCATATTTGGTATGCAGCATCCTTAGTGAGATTTAAATTTGTTCAGGCCAAGTCCCTGGGTTCACATTTGGGCTCCCTGTGGGGGCCCGAATTATAACTTAGTTCAATATGAGGAAGATTCTTTGAAAATATTTTTCTTCAGATCCAGTAGTCAAAATCTTTTGATACTTGGGATGCAGCATCCTTAGGGGGGTGAGATTCAAGTTTGTTCAAGCCAAGTCCCAAGTCGCTGGGTTCATAGGAATATTCTTTAAAAATCTTTTTTTTTTCCAGATCCACCAGTCAGAACCTTTTGCTATTTGGTATAAGCCTTTCTTTGGAGGGGCAGATGCAACTTGTTCAAATCAATTCTCTGGGTTGATATTTTGGCTACCATGTCAGATGAGCGCCCCCTGGAGCCTCTTGTTTGTAATTGGGAATGGTGGGAAGACAGTCTAAGTTACTATGCCATTTTTCTGTTGTGTAATCATGTACTTGTGAACAATGAATGTTCCCTCTATCGATTCTTTGTAACTAGATACATGCTGTACTACGTAATAAAATCAAATCAATCACTCAACAGAATGCTGACATGATGTGACTTTTATTGTTGAAAGTGCCATCAAACAGTGTTCATTGTTGTCCATGAAAACCTTCAGAGTGCTTGAACTTGAAACTCCCATTTTCAAAGCCTTGAAAGTGATTGAAAATAGAGTAGGGTCCATGAAAATCCTTGAATTTCAGTTTCCCCATAGGATTTTATGCACTTTTCTTGTATGGTCTTCTTTTCTTGAATTTCCGATGGTGATTTCTACGTACAGTCAACATACTTCACAGATCATTGGTGGTCAATTGATGAAATAATGCAAACCGTGGTGAGTTTGTCCACACCGTCAACCCGTCATGCAACGGTGACCAGATACGTGATTTCCATGTTTCCTGTGATGAGTGTGTACCCGGTCCACTTCACTTTCCGAATTTGTATTCACCGCGTGGGAAGACCCTTGAATGGCCAATTCTCTGAGTTGAACATTCAGAATTTGCATCTGTTTCAAAGTGACAACCATGGGAAGATTGAGCTTACGTGACCACGAACAAGCAATAACTATGCTATTGCAAGGAGATAGTCAAAGTGACGTTGCTGAACACTTTTCTGACCACCGGTCTACTATATCACGCCTTTATCACCACCTCGCATCGACTGGGAGCATAGCAGACCGTCCACGTAGCGGACGTCCGAGGGTAACTTCAGCGGTACAAGACCGTCAGATTAGACTGTCTCATCTGTGTGATAGGTTTCTCTGCCCTGTTACCATGACGACGAACACGAGAGGAACACACAACAAAAGGATCAGCCTGCAAACGGTGAGGAATCGTTTACGTTCCTTCGGTATAGGAGCCAGACGTCCATATGTTGGTCTGCCACTTACTGTTCCTCGACGTGACAGGAGGATGACGTGGTTGAACGAACATCGTCCAAGGGGAGTGTGGACACATCAACAGTGGAGGAAGGTACTGTTCACGAATGAGGCTCGGTTCCTTTTGTGCCGATCCGACCGACGTCAAAGTGTGTATAGACGTCGTGGAAAAAGATATGCCGATGCCTGAGTGATAGAGCGAGATCGCTTCGGTGATGGCGGCGTAATGGTGTGGTGTGGTATCACATATGGCCGGAAGACACCCTTTGTGTTCGTAGAAGGAAACTTTATGGCTATCCGGTACCGGGAACTCATTCTGAAGTTAACTGTTTGATTGACTCTATGACCAGACGCATCCAGACGGCCATCAATGCACGCGGAAGACATATGCGCTATTGACTACTTTCATGGACTTTGTGAAAATTAGGACCCTACGTGCCGTGATCCAGCTTGTACATGGACATTTAGTGACAATGCGACCCAAACGATGTTGCATCATCGCAACAAATGATTTATCTTCTCATACAATTTAAATTGTTTGCATTTCACTGATCATTACATGTGTATGGGCATAATTTGAACCATGTTGCATTTCTTTTTTGTCCAGTATATAATGAATTAACCCACTGCAACCTGATGTTGAAATTCAAGATACAAATTTTCCCCAAAATGTAAGTATAGGAATATACCCAATTAAGTCTTGTTTGACAGAGCTCAAAGAGCTCTGTCAAACAAGACTGAATTTGTAGAATTTGTAGTTGCATTATGGGAAAGATTGCTGCTTAGAATTTTGGTATTTCGACATCGGTGTATTGTGGGTTAATGCACAGCAATTGCTTTGTATTGACAACTGTATTGCAAGGTAATGAAACAAAAATGTTTCAAACAAATCTGTTAAAACTGATTGCATGTCTAGATCATACTTCAAGCTATTGACCAATACAAAAAAAGTCTTGAAACTTATCTGAAAGGTGATTGAAAATGGTTTGGCAAGATTCTTGAAAGTTCTTGAATTTTCTCATCCTTAAGACAATAAACTGTGTTAAACCTCTCCACACAAACAAACAGTGAGCAGAATGATTTACCAGTCACGTGTAGTCAATATTTTCCTCAAAAACTTTTGCATTTTACAATGTTGGTTTAATCCGTATGAATGGTATAGAGTTCAGCAAATGAGTTTTTACAATAAAGATTATTACTTTCCAAAGTGTGATTTACTGGGATTTCTGGGTTTGATTATAAATGATAACTTCACAAGTGAATTATTCTATCAACAATTGTGTCATGTATCCGTGCGCACATCGAAGACGCTTTGCCCTTGATGTAATGGGGACTTCATTGTTTGGGGTTTTTTTTTGCTTTTTTTTTTTTAACCCTTTACTTAATATGGAAAGCAGACGACACTTGCAAAAAAAATTCTTGGATAACTATTATTTTCATTTTTTGTCTCAAAAACATAGGTTATGACCCCTCATTGGAACGAGCTTGACGAGCTTGTTCCAATGAGGGGTCATAACCTATGTTTTAGAGACAAAAAATGAAAAAATAATGAAAATTAATTGGCGATTTTTTTGAATAGCGCTGGCCGGTTTTGGCCATTGCGTTAGGTAAAGGGTTAAATAATATAATTATCGTTAATAATGAAATGTAATAAACAGAGTAATCACTTGACTGGACTTGTTACATGAAATAATTCATTCGAGGCGAGGGACTATATTGTAACACAATCGTGCGCATTCGTGCACTTGTGTTTCTACAACATCCCCCACCTCTGATGAATTATTTCACATAACCAATCCAGTCAAGCGATTACTCTCTATTCTATCAGTTCGCTATATTGAAGCATGAACTCATTGTCACCTCATGTAACAAATTTCACTGCAGTAACTCCTGGAGGGAGTGTGGTGGCTCAGTGGTTACAGTATTAGGCTTCAAACCGAAAGGTCTAGGGAGAACTGCATTGTGTTCTTGGGCAAGGCATGTAATCCCAGTTTCTCCCAGTTTCCACGTGAAGGCATGGTGGCGGTGTGTACTAAGGCATACTGTTTTGATGATTGACCAATGCTAACCCAGCTTGTGCAGAGTTGGTACGTTGAGGAGTCGGACATTTCTTGCTACAGCTCGGTTGTTCTCTCCCAGTATTCTAGCTTTCTCCACTCGTAAAACTGTCCAACATGAGGTGACCCTGGCTGTTGAAAGTGTCATTAAACCCAATAAATCAATAAATAGTAACTCCAGGAAATTGAACTGTACATGTTTGCTGCGTTAAGCAATTTTCTGTTTTACAAGTAAAGGTGGCTGCCACCAGCCAAGTGAAAGCGCTCTTAACCCCTATGCCCCCATACACCCACAAACTGCCTCTTTTGTATAGCTTCCCTGCAAAAACCCCGGGAATTGATGCAGTGCCTGTTCACTGCAGTAAACAGGCTCTGTTTTACTGGTAAAATAGGACCCAGTCACCAATGCTTGAGAGGTGCAAACCCTCTCTATAATGGGCAACATGCCTTATTAACGCTCACCCCTGGTCTTGTGTTGATACTCATGTTGTGGTCATGATTAGCCATTGTGCAAAAATATGTGACCTTAAACACCAATAAATAAATAATATTTGTATAGCTCCACAAAAGTTGTTTCAAGTGTAATCTTCCTTGAGAACTTTACTGGTAGGATGTATTTATCGTGAAAGTGTTTTTACATCCTTGTTGGCTTCCGATATGGGCAGCCAATATTAATGTAGAAACACTGTTAACCCTTAAGGGAGGGAGCGTGGTGGCTCAGTGGTAGACTGTTGGACTTCTATGCTAGAGGTCTCGAGTTTGATTCCCATCCACTTTATCTCGGTTGCCTACATTGGGGCATGATGGCGCCGTGTACTAAAGCGCACTACATGTTGATGATTCACATGTCTTCAATCGCTGTAACTCTGCTTGAGCGGTGAACAGAGTTAGAATGTTGAGCTGACAGTTGCTCATCGTTGCTCGGTGGTTCTCTCCAGGCACTCCGGCTTCCTCCACCCATAAAACTGTCATGGTCACAATTAGCCATTGTGCATAAGTATGTGACCTTAAACACCAATAAATAAATAAACCTTAACTGCCTAATTCCAACTTTAATCACATTTTTCTACAACTCAATAGGTGCTCCAACATTCAGTTTGGGGGTAAGCTTGCAAGTTACATTCAAAGTGTCTTGGCAGTTGTTTCTAAGCAGGTCTTACATAGGCAGCCAAGACTTACCAAAAAACAACTGTAAAGGCATAAGATGTGGATGGTAAAAGTAAAGGAAAAATGTATAAAAAAATCTCCACTCTGTTAAGGGTTAAGTCATCTGCAGCTATGTAAATGTATGCACAGTAGTTATTAATGTAAAATTAATCTCAGGACTTGAGGGTTAAAAGTAGGCAACAGAGGTATAAACGATTGGCTAAACTTGACTTGATTCTTGTGTTGCTGTCATGATATAACCCCAGATGCAGAAAGGTACCTTAAACATTAATAAATAATTTTGTAATGGTACAAAATTGAATGGTCGTCTGTTTGATTAAATATATGTATACTACAGTAGATCCCATCTTTAGAGATCACTCTTTCTGCCTAGTTGGTTTCTCATGACAGGTTTGAAACTTTCACCAAGTCACAGACTAACCGAGGGCAAGTTTGTGAGAATGGGATAAGTAAAAAAAAGTTTTTTTATCTTTCAATTTTATTTTCAATTTTCTTAATTCTTTTATTAATTTATCCAACAATATATTCCTGCACAATGTACATAAAAATAAATCTATATTTTCCTGAGTAAATAAACTTGTTCAATGAAATTATTATATATGTAATGCAGTCGAAACCAGACCTGTTAATCTCTGAAGGTGACTGTCAGTGAGATTTTGAAGAGCTCTCAGTGAGATTTGGATGCTTGTCAGTGAGATTTTTGCGCGCGGCCATTACATCAATATTTTCCTTGTTATACCTCCCACGGTCCCACGGTCCCACCCGAGCACCCCACCCAAATGCATTATATTTCATTTTAATAATTTATTTTAACACTTTTAATGGTATTAGTCAGTAAAAGCATACAAATATGGATATCACTGGTCCAAGCCCCGCCCCCCACAGGGAGAATGCCCCCCTCCCCCAGGGACAATGCCCCCCCCCCCCCCCAATACACACGAATACACCCAAACCGTCCTCTCGCAGAACCGTCCTCTAGCAATTTGACCCAACCCGTCCTCCAATCTAACCCGAACCGTCCTCCACAGCATCCGAACCGTCCTCTGAGCAATTTGACCCAAACCGTCCTTCAGGGAAAGAGCGAATGAGAGAGAAGAGTGGTAGAATAATAACATAAAACTGGTTGTTTATTTATTGATTTTATTTATTTTTTCATTTTCAACTACGTTTCAAAAGGGGTTTTTTTTAGCTCACAGAAGGGAGCTCAACTTATCACTTGCCGTCCGTCGTTGTCCGATGTCTGTCGTACCACTGGTCCGATTTTCACGAAACTTCATGTGGATGTTCATTACTATATGGCAATTCATGTTTGTTCAAATGAAATGGCCACGTCCCTTGGGGGCTCTGTATGGGGCATAACTCTGATAGCACCGTATGAATTATAAAAAAAATTATTAAAAATCTTCTTCTCCAGAACCAGTGGGCAGAATCTTTTGATACTTGGTATGCAGCATCTTAGTATGGGTCTGATTAAAGTTTGTTCAAATCAGCCCCCTGGATTCATATTTGGGCTCACTATAGAAGCCCAAATTTGAACTTAGTGCATTTCAGGCAAATTTCTTAAAAAATCTTCTTCTCCAAATCCAGCAGGCAGAATCTTTTGATATTTGGTATGCAACATTGTGGGGTGGATCTAATTCAAGTTTGTTCAAATCAGCCCCCTGGATTCATATTTGGGCTCAGTATAGAAGCCCAAATTTGAACTTAGTGCATTTCAGGCAAATTTCTTAAAAAATCTTCTTCTCCAGATCCAGCAGGCAGAATCTTTTGATATTTGGTATGCAACATTGTGGGGTGGATCTGATTCAAGTTTGTTCAAATCGGTCCCCTGGATTCACATTTGGGCTCAGTATAGAAGCCCTTTATTTGAACTTAGTGCATTTCAGGCAAATTTCTTAAAAAATCTTCTCCAGATCCAGCAAGCAGAATCTTTTATATTTGGTATGCAACATTGTGGGGTGGATCTGATTCAAGTTTGTTCAAATCGCCCCCCTGGATTCACATTTGGGCTCAGTATAGAAGCCCTTTATTTGAACTTAGTGCATTTCAGGCAAATTTCTTAAAAAATCTTCTTCTCCAGATCCAGCAGGCAGAATCTTTTATATTTGGTATGCAACATTGTGGGGTGGATCTGATTCAAGTTTGTTCAAATTGCCCCCCTGGATTCATATTTGGGCTCAGTATACTAGCCCGAATTTGAACTTAGTGCATTTCAGGCAAATTTCTTGAAAAATCTTCTTCTCCAGATCCAGCTGGCAGAATATTTTGATATTTGGTATGCAACATTGTGGGGTGAATCTGATTCAAGTTTGTTCAAATCGGCCCCGTGGGTTCATATTTGAGCTCAGTGTAGGAGCCCAATTTGAACTTAGTGCATTTCAGGCAAATTTCTTTAAAAATCTTCTTCTCCAGATCCAGCAGGCAGATTCTTTTGATATTGGGTTTGCACCATGCTTAGGGGGGTGAGATTCAAGTTTGTTCAAGCCAAGTCCCTGGGTTCATATTTGGGCTCACTGTGGTAGCTTGGATTGTAACTTAGTTCAAAATGAGGAATTTTCTTTAAAAATCTTCTTCAGATCCAGCAGTAGGAATATTTTGATATTAGGTATGCAGCATCCTTAGGGGAGTGAGATTCAAGTTTGTTCAAGCCATGCCCCTAGGTCCATATTTGGGCTCACTGTGGGAGCTTGGATTATAACTTAGTTCGAAATGAGGAATTTTCTTTAAAGATCTTCTTCTTCAGATCCAGAAGTTGGAATGTTTTGATATGTGGTGTGTAGCATCCTTAGGGGGGTGCGATTCAAATTTGTTAAAGCCAAGTCCCTGGGTCCATATTTGGGCTCCCTGTGGGAGCCTGAATTATAACTTAGTCAATATGAGGAATTTTTCTTTAAAAATCTTCTTCAGATTCAGCAGTCGGAATGTTTTGATATTTGGCATGCAGCATCCTTAGGGGGAGAGATTCAAGTTTGTTCAAGCCAAGTCCCTGGGTTCATATTTGGGCTCACTGTGGGAGCCCAAATGATAACTTAGTTCAAAATGAGGAATTTTCTTTAAAAATCGTCTTTTTCAGATCCATCAGATGAATGCTTTTGATATTTGGCATGCAGCATCCTTGGGGGGGGGGGGGGGGGGGGGGGGGGGAGGGGGGGATTTGGTGGTAAGATTCAAATTTGTTCAAGCCATGGCCCTAGTTCCATAAAATTTGTCTCTCATGACTTCATTCCTTTGTAGTGTTGATGAACCATGTCTAACTGAATGTGACCCCCAAATACTTCTTTGAACCACTTTGGCCGTGTGAGCGATTAAGGCTCCTTGGGGCCTCTTGTTTTACAAAACATAATAATGATTATATGACATGAATACATGATAACAAAACAATATTTGTGGTATCTTATCTTATATAAATAAGATTTTTAATCAGGCATTGTTTCTGTACGGGGGAGGGGGGGGATTCTGTTTAAAATTACCGGCAGTGATTTTCAATGCATGATAACAGAAAATAATATTTTTAAACAGGCATTGTTTCTTTACAGGAGGGGTGGGGGGGGGGGGGGGGGGGGGGATTCTGTTTACAAATATAATTTTTTGTTATCATGCATTGAAAATTACCGGCAGTGATTTTCAATGCATGATAACAGAAAATAATATTTTTAAACAGGCATTGTTTCTTTACAGGAGGGGTGGGGGGGGGGAGGGGGGATTCTGTTTACAAATATAACTTTTTGTTATCATGCATTGAAAATTACCAGCAGTGATTTTCAATGCATGATAACAGAATACATATCGTTTTGTTTAAAAAAAACCCCACCCGTTGTTGCTGGTACAATGAAGTTGTGTGTGGTTGTGGTAATTTCGGGGTTTTTTTTATCAAAGAAAATATTTGAACTGTGTTTTGTATTACTCACGTTAGAGAAGGTGCCCTCAGTATTCATAACTCCCATTGTGAAAAAAACAAACAAAATAATCCTGTTGGTTCAAAATGAAGACAAAATACTCCACTTGACATGTTCTCAATTTGTTTGTATATAAGTAAGGGGAGGTAACTTAATTGTGGTATCTGTCACAAACTACATGTGATGGGGTTCGTTTTGCATCCGGTAAAATAAGAACTGGTACATGTTGCAAAATTTATTTACAATTTTAGATGAAATATTTACAAAAGGACGATATGAGAACAGTCGATTACCCAAGTGCTAAACAGGGCCCACTTACATATATTTAGGGTATTAACTATCACAGTCAAATATTCTCACCCAATCGAGGCCGTACGTCAATTCTATCCATCCAAGAAAAGCAATCTCACTTTGCCATTGAAAACTGAGTCTAATTTCAAAACAACAACATGCATCAGTATCACTAAGTACTCAATGCAAGACAGCAATCACACAGCAATGTCCGACCACCAGAAATATTCCATCAATATAATTCCATTAATCTAGCCCGACCACACAGATCACAGCTTAAACACACAGTCTACAACTAACAAGGAATCGAACAAATCCAACCAACCACACAGGTTAGGATTACAGCATATCTGACAATCGTGTTAAATGAATGCTCGACTGCCCACCAAGCAGGACTTCACCAATTAGACTGTACGAATCCACATATTACACACAAAATTTGACCTCACACGTCAATTTTACCATGAGATGGACCAGAAACCCGCAAGGTTCCCATTAACTGTACCCTTAATATATACCACCGCGCAAAGCTATTGTAACCCACACAAACTACCCAAGATCATAATTGTCATTTTGCCGATACATGTGTACATATACTTAAGGCACGCTCGTTATTTAGAGTTTCTGTATGCTTATGTATACACACTATGACTTCGCGAACCGATGCATTGGATTTCCAAGGTGTCGACACCCTCACAACGAAAGTCAATGTGGCATTGAAGTACAACTGAGCACATCAAACGAGTTCGAATTCTTTGAATATGTGTTGAACCTCCAATAAATCACTGGAGGATGATGAATATCGTACTAAGTTGACGAAAAACCATTCTGTTGCACTTGGCATTAAGGCACTTAATAATTTCGCGAATGAAGATAAAAGAAACAGTACTTTATTTTTGCATCGCTACTTTACCATATTTCCACTCTGCACATCCTTTGACTTGCAGTAATTAATTGTTGTGACATTGTCCGGTTATACCAGCTAACCAATGGTGCATACAAATACAACAGTCAAATTTCAATATCTGGAATGTTTGTGGTCAACAGCCGCACACCTATATCATGTCATTCCGAGTTTTCCAAACGATCACTGGTTCTACTATTCGCCGACTTTTAAACAATTGTTAATAAATGTGACAGTTTCTACTCACATAGATTGTGTACCCGTATTTTGTTGAATATGCTTTCTCGTAGGTTTCATATCACACAGCTGTCATTTATCACCTTGTGGAGTTCACCCATAAGTCATTTCATAAACATACTTTTGTATCAGGTTACATTGTTTATCAGCCCAAGACCATCACAACTCTCCCAGTTAACGTACCCCAACATCCCTTTAAGATTCCTTTATATATCACTCCACGAGAATTGCACGTATAACCCGACAACAAATTGCATCTTCGGCAAACAATGATTAACTACCGGTCCAATGCCAACACGACTCACCTGAATTGGCCACACAAACATTCAACAATCAATAAGTCCAGCACGATAACTGACGTCCACATCAATAAATTCAGCAAGATAACTGACGTCCCCACTGCCTAAGCGCCGATAAAACCTAATTTTGTGACAGTATCTCACAACAGATTTTTTTCAGTTTTCAACAAACTTTCAATTCTATTTTTTTTTACACAAAACGGATGAATTTGGTATGAACCATAACAATAGTATACACATTAGGTCAGCTGAAGTTAATTATACTTGAGAGATTATATTTTTAGCTCACCGAAGGGAGCTAAACTTATCACTTGCCATCCGTCGTTGTCGTCCTTTGTCGTCCGTCCGGCATTGTGAACATTTTTCAAACGACTTCTCCTTTGAAACCGCTAGGTTGATTTGCTTGAAACTTGGTATGGATGTTCATTACCATACGTCAATTCAAGTTTGTTCAAATGAAATGGACATGCCCTCTTGGGGCTCCATAGGGGGCATAACTCCGATAGCACCCTATGTATATAAGAGAAATTACTAAAAAATCTTCTTCTCCCGCACAAGTGGGCAGAATCATTTGATATTTGGTATACAGCATTATGGGGTGGATCTGATTCAAGTTTGTTCAAATCGGTCCCCTGGATTCATATTTGGGCTCATTATAGAAGCCCAAATTTGAACTTAGTGCATTTCAGGCAAATTTCTTAAAAAGTCTTCTTCTCAAGATCCAGCAGACAGAATCTTTTGATATTTGATATGCAACATTGTGGGGTGGATCTGATTCAAGTTTGTTCAAATCGCCCCCCTGGGTTCATATTTGGGCTCAGTATAGGAACCCAAATTTGAACTTAGTGCATTTTAGGCAAATTTCTTAAAAAATCTTCTTCTCCAGATCCAGCAGGCAGAATCTTTTGATATTTGGTATGCAACATTGTGGGGCGGATCTGATTCAAGTTTGTTCAAATCGGCCCCCTGGATTCATATTTGGGCTCACTATAGAAGCTTGAATTCGAACTTAGTGCATTTCAGGCAAATTTCTTAAAAAATCTTTTCGAGATCCAGAAGACAGAATCTTTTGATATTTGATATGCAACATTGTGGGATGGATCTGATTCAAGTTTGTTCAAATCGGCCCCCTGGGTTCATATTTGGGCTCAGTATAGGAACCCAAATTTGAACTTAGTGCATTTCAGGCAAATTTCTTAAAAAGTCTTCTTCTCAAGATCCAGCAGACAGAATCTTTTGATATTTGATATGCAACATTGTGGGGTGGATCTGATTCAAGTTTGTTCAAATCGCCCCCCCTCGGTTCATATTTGGGCTCAGTATAGGAACCCAAATTTGAACTTAGTGCATTTCAGGCAAATTTCTTTAAAAATCTTCTTCTCCAGATCCAGCAGGCAGAATCTTTTGATATTTGGTATGCAACATTGTGGGGCGGATCTGATTCAAGTTTGTTCAAATCGGCCCCCTGGATTCATATTTGGGCTCACTATAGAAGCTCGAATTCGAACTTAGTGCATTTCAGGCAAATTTCTTAAAAAATCTTTTCGAGATCCAGAAGACAGAATCTTTTGATATTTGATATGCAACATTGTGGGATGGATCTGATTCAAGTTTGTTCAAATCGGCCCCCTGGGTTCATATTTGGGCTCAGTATAGGAACCCAAATTTGAACTTAGTGCATTTCAGGCAAATTTCTTTAAAATTCTTCTTCTCAAGATCCAGCAGGCAGAATCTTTTGATATTGGGTATGCAGCATGCTTAGGGGGGTGAGATTCAAGTTTGTTCAAACCAAGTCCCGGGGTTCATATTTGGGCTCACTGTGGTAGCCCGAATTATAACTTAGTTCAAAATGAGGAATTTTCTTTAAAAATCTTCTTCTTCAGATCCAGCAGTCGGAATGTTTTGATATTTGGTATGCAGCCTCCTTAGGGGTGTGAAATTCAAGTTTGTTCAAGCCATGTCCCTAGGTCCATATTTAGGCTCACTGTGGGAGCTTGAATTGTGACTTAGTTCAGAAATGAGGAATTTTCTTAAAAAATCTTCTTCTTCAGATCCAGCAGTCGGAATGTTTTGATATGTGATGTGTAGCATCCTTAGGGGGGTGAGATTCAGCAGACAGAATCTTTTGATATTTGATATGCAACATTGTGGGGTGGATCTGATTCAAGTTTGTTCAAATCGGCCCCTTGGGTTCATATTTGGGCTCAGTGTAGGAGCCCAATTTGAACTTAGTGCATTTCAGGCAAATTTCTTTAAAAATCTTCTTCTCAAGATCCAGCAGGCAGAATCTTTTGATATTGGGTATGCACCATGCTTAGGGGGGTGAGATTCAAGTTTGTTAAAGCCAAGTCCCTGGGGCCATATTTGGGCTCCCTGTGGGAGCCCGAATTATAACTTAGTCAATATGAAGAATTTTCCTTTAAAAAATCTTCTTCTTCAGATTCAGCAGTCGAAATGTTTTGATATTTGGCATGCTGCATCCTTAGGGGGTGAGATTCAAGTTTGTTCAAGCCAAGTCCCTGGGTTCATATTTGGGCTCACTGTGGGAGCCCGAATGATAACTTAGTTCAAAATGAGGAATTTTCTTTAAAAATCTTCTTCTTCAGATCCAGCAGTTGGAATGTTTTGATATTTGGTATGCAGCCTCCTTAGAGGTGTGAAATTCAAGTTTGTTCAAGCCATGTCCCTAGGTCCATATTTAGGCTCACTGTGGGAGCTTGAATTGTGACTTAGTTCAAAAATGAGGAATTTTCTTAAAAAATCTTCTTCTTCAGATCCAGCAGTCGGAATGTTTTGATATGTGGTGTGTAGCATCCTTAAGGGGGTGAGATTCAGCAGACAGAATCTTTTGATATTTGATATGCAACATTGTGGGGTGGATCTGATTCAAGTTTGTTCAAATCGGCCCCCTGGGTTCATATTTGGGCTCAGTGTAGGAGCCCAATTTGAACTTAGTGCATTTCAGGCAAATTTCTTTAAAAATCTTCTTCTCAAGATCCAGCAGGCAGAATCTTTTGATATTGGGAATGCACCATGCTTAGGGGGGGTGAGATTCAAGTTTGTTAAAGCCAAGTCCCTGGGGCCATATTTGGGCACCCTGTGGGAGCCCGAATTATAACTTAGTCAATATGAAGAATTTTCCTTTAAAAAATCTTCTTCTTCAGATTCAGCAGTCGAAATGTTTTGATATTTGGGCTCACTGTGGGAGCCCGAATGATAACTTAGTTCAAAATGAGGAATTTTCTTTAAAAATCTTCTTCTTCAGATCCAGCAGTCGGAATGTTTTGATATTTGGTATGCAGCCTCCTTAGGGGTGTGAAATTCAAGTTTGTTCAAGCCATGTCCCTAGGTCCATATTTAGGCTCACTGTGGGAGCTTGAATTGTGACTTAGTTCAAAAATGAGGAATTTTCTTAAAAAATCTTCTTCTTCAGATCCAGCAGTCGGAATGTTTTGATATGTGGTGTGTAGCATCCTTAGGGGGGTGAGATTCAGCAGACAGAATCTTTTGATATTTGATATGCAACATTGTGGGGTGGATCTGATTCAAGTTTGTTCAAATCGGCCCCCTGGGTTCATATTTGGGCTCAGTGTAGGAGCCCAATTTGAACTTAGTGCATTTCAGGCAAATTTCTTTAAAAATCTTCTTCTCAAGATCCAGCAGGCAGAATCTTTTGATATTGGGTATGCACCATGCTTACGGGCCATATTTGGGCTCCCTGTGGGAGCCCGAATTATAACTTAGTCAATATGAAGAATTTTCCTTTAAAAAATCTTCTTCTTCAGATTCAGCAGTCGAAATGTTTTGATATTTGGCATGCAGCATCCTTAGGAGGTGAGATTCAAGTTTGTTCAAGCCAAGTCCCTGGGTTCATATTTGGGCTCACTGTGGGAGCCCGAATGATAACTTAGTTCAAAATTAGAAATTTTCTTTAAAAAATCTTCTTCTTCAGATCCAGCAGATGAATGCTTTTGATATTTGGTATGCAGGTAAGATTCAAGTTTGTTCAAGCCATGTCACTAGTTCCATAAAATTTGTCTCATGACTTCATTCCTTTGTAGTGTTGATGAACCATGTCTAACTGAATGTGACCCCAAATACTTCTTTGAACCACTTTGGCCGGTGAGCGATTAAGGCTCCTTGGGGCCTCTTGTTATTTAATTTATATTTCAAGTTTATATAATTTTAATTTCACGTAGCCATATATATATGAGAATATATTTGGCATACAATCCATTTGATAAAAACACAAACTATATTTAATTTGACCGCCCTGGAGCACATAATGTGTCCCCATTGTTGTAAACAATATGGCTCTCCCTTGTTTTGTTTTCAAAACAGTCTTTCATGTAGCGTGGATCAAACTGGATATTACAACTCGGGGGCATTAATTCATATTTATTTTTGAGCAGCTATTTTTGCAGGGATCACATCAGGTAATAATAATAATTGGGTCTTCTTCCTTGCTCCAAAAACCTTGGGGACAAAACGTCCCAGTCAAGCATGGCTTTACGAAAATAATGTCTTTAACCCTTTACCCAACACAGACGATATCAAAATTTATTATTTTAAATATCATTTTTTCAAATTTTTCAAAAAATTTCAACAAAACCATATCATGTGACCCCCTCGTTGTAACGAGCTCGACGAGCTCGTTCCAATGAGGGGTCACATGATATGGTTTTGTTGAAATTTTTTTAAAAATAATATTTTTTCAACTGCTGAATTTTCATATTATGCGGGCGGATGCGGCCGATTCATTGGGTAAAGGGTTAAAAACACTATAATACACTCGTTTTCGAAAAGCTACTTTCGATTTCCATGACTTTTCCATCAACAACATGGGAATTCTCAGAACTCATTGGTAAAACTCAATGTGTATCTTTGATAAATTATCGTTTCCAACAAGCATTCTGCATTATAAATTTATATATCGTCATTATCGTGACCAACTTGTTTAATTTTCAAAATAGAACAGGACAACTATTTTGAAAAGTGTCAAATGGGGAGAAAATAGGATGTGACCGTGAGAGCGTGGGTTGGTGCCTCAAACCGGGAGACTCACGGTGAAACCTGGAGAGTTAACAGGTCTGGTCGAAACTCGTTAATTCAAAATTGGTTATCTCGATTAACCTTGATAACATGAAATTTGGCATTAGTTCCAAAAAAATGTATGTGCAATTTAGTATTAAAAAAAACTTTATTAAGTTGAACATGGATAACTCAAATAGTGGGTATAACTCGATATAGCCTGGTCCCAAATGAGCAGGTCAAGTAAATTAGGATTTGATAACTTGAAATGGGGTGAAATGTGACATTCTTTGAGTATCAGAATAGACATTGTACGGTGTTGACTCCTTTTGATGAAAAATGGAAACCCTAGCATCATTATTTTTAAGAGAGAAGCAAAATTCAGAAGAAGTCAACAATGAAAAAACCGATGGACACCCCATCTAAGAGAGAATCTTCTACAGATGGAAAAGGAGTGTAAAGGAAACTTGCAACAAAAAGGAGAGAAACAAAATACGAGGCTATACTAATGGTAGAATGACAGAAAACTAAGGCAGAAATCATGAGGCGCTTTAGTATTCCAGCCAGTACTCTCTTGACATAGATTAAAAAGAAAGACAGCATCAAGAAAGGATATCTGAAAGATTGCTATGATAGTTCACATCTGCCCAGCACACCCCCACACTGAAGGACTTGAAACTACTGAACTGTAGTATTCCTTGTTCTTTATTACACACCTGTAACTGTAATTGTCATGATCACATGGATTTTAGGGGCATGTGACAATTTTAACCGGGAAGCTCTAGTGCGTTCCGATAAAAAGTACCCTTCGCATTCACAAGATCACGTGGAAGTCTGGTTCTTATAGTTTGCAGCATTCAGTGGAACATAACAAATGAGAACCATTGGGTCTATTTATCTGTCGGAATTACCGATTCTCATAACGAAATGTTTGATCCATTACTAACTCCAGAGACACCATATTTAAATTGAAATCCTTGTACATTTTCCATCCTCCAGATACAATGATGCCTGCACACACACTTTTCAAAACACATTTCGGAGCTCATAATTTATGATGTCTGATGTTGAATGCAATCTTTTGAGTTTTGAGTGTTCGTACCAATATTTTTTTATGAAAAACCATGATGAACCAACAGCGATTCTACAGGTGGCAAGGTCAAAGATTCAAGACTGTTTCTCAAAACTGCCCATTTCCCGTTAAAATCCTTTCAGATATTCAAATCGACGACCATTTAATTCAATTAGCAATTAATTACAGTGAATTCTTTTTGGGGTTTGGGTGTGTAATAAATACAGAACCACACTTATGTTTGAATGGGTGAACGATTACTAGACGAGAACGTGTGGCGCTGGGATACCACTCGAGCCTACTGGCTCTCGTGGTATCCCTGCGCCACTGGCTCTCGTCACGTAATCGTTCACCCATTCAAACATAAGTGTGATTCTGTATATGTACATTCCATATTTTATTAAACAAACTGGGTTAAGTTGTAATTTATTTTTTATCGAACATATGAAAGACAGTACAACTACAGTCACTGTTTTGTGTACAAACAATGTGCATGTAGTAAGATTGAAAGCTGATATGAGTTTATGTGAACTTCCAGTTAACAAGTACTCTAAATAAAGCCTAATCAGTGGACATGTGCTGCAGTGATGGTGATTGTTGTGACTTCAGTTTGTGACTTTGTTCAGATTAAGTTTCCCCCCACCCCCATCACACTTCTTTTTTTTTAGCTCACCAGATTGTGCTGTTGTGATGGTGCTTGTTGTGACATTTCATTGTGATTTTGTTCAAATCTTGTTTACAACCTCCTGTCAGACCCTTTTTGTGAGAAAACAGTAAATGTAAATAAAAGGTGACTAATTATTTTAACCCTTTACCCAATGTAACGGCCAAAACCAGCCATCTCTATTTGCAAAAATCACCATTCAGTTTTCCTTATTTGTCTCAAAACAAAGCTTATGACCCCTCATTGGAACATGCTCGTTGAGCCCCATGCCAATGAGGAGTCATAAGTTATGTGTTTGCCACAAAAAAGTAAAAAATCTGTTTCTCAGGCCCTATTCCATGGTCATTTTGGTTGCCGCATGCTCTCTTTTTATAACGATGCAAACTTAAAAAAAATGAAGATTAAATGATATTTTACCTAAGGTGATAAATTTGTCCCTTGAGTGCAATAAGGCTTTGCAATGCTTTAGCATTGCAAAGCAAGCCTTCATGTTCTCAAGGGACGAAATGCACCACAACCCATGGTATTCTGTAGATTATGAGGCATACAACATAAAAAAAAACTCAATCCATGTATGAAATTTTGATGGCAAAGAAATAATTACAAAAATAAAAAAAAATAAAATAAAAAACTGCCCGCCCACATGCAATTTTACAAAAAATGGCCTGAGAAACAAGATCTACTTTGTGTGGCCTTGTTCAAGAATTTTGTTTGCAAGTGTCGTCTACCTTTCGTGTTAGGTAAAGTGTTTAAGAAATCTCTTTGTGAAGATTCAGGAGGCTTTGCCAGGTGTCAGGTAAGTACTTCTGACCCCTTGGGACCCTTGCTTGATTGCTAGATTATTAGTACAGGGGGACCCTGTAAATTGAATAGCATCATTGTCAGTAAATTCAAACATTCAGTTAACAGCAGTATACAATGAAGAGGAATTTGGTTATTTTCCTTATTTTGGAGATAAATTAGCATTTCTATAAAACAGATCAGTTGCTGTGGGATTGTCGTAATTCATGTGTGGGCAGTGATGTATTTACCAGGTAATAAAAATCATCATCAGCAAAATTTTAATTAATAAAGCACCGGGTAGTACCTGGTTCTTCATTAATTAAATTTTTGATGATTATTCATAAAATTAGTGTTATTATTGCATCTCTGGAAATATTGTCCACCTATGGAAAGTGACCAATCCGCAGCTGCTGTACTCTATCTCATTTGATATATAAGATAAAGTAGCTAACATTGTTTTTCAAAAGTAAGAAGTATATTTGCATGTCCCCAAATTATTCCAATTCATTTTTAGCTTAACTTAACATAGTCAAGATAAGCTATTGCCATCACGCGTGCGGAAGTCTGTTAGTCTGTGAGTCTGTTAGTCTGTGAGTCTGTTAGTCTGTGAGTCTATGAGTCTGTTCACATTTTCCTTTAGCACGGGCTACACCCTGCAGTTCTTGTCTGATCGTCACGAAATTTCACATGCAGGTTTGAGGTCATGTCTAGTTGATAAAGTCCCCTTTTGGTCGCGATCGGTCAACCGGTATGGCTGCCCGAGCCCAAAACCCGAAAACAATTAGCACAGTCTACAGGTCGTATTTATGAAGGGATTTCATTGTAACTTGGTAGGATGCCTCTGTATAATGCCTAGATGAGAACGTCCCCTTTTGAGCATGATCTGTCAACCATGATGGCTGCCCAAGCCCAAAACCCAAAAACTTTTAGCACAGTCTGCAGGTCATGTTTAATATGGACGGATTTCATTGTAACTTGATACGATGACTCCTTATGATGTCTAGATGAGAATTTCCCCATTTGGGCGTGATCTGCCGACCATGACGACTGCCCGAGCCCAAAACCCGAAAACCTTTAGCACAGTCTACAGGTCATATTTATTGAGGAATTTCATTGTAACTTGGTGGGTTGACATCATATAATGTCTAGATGAGAAAGTCCCCTTTTGGTCCTGATTGGGCAACTGTGATGGCTACAGGGGCCCAAAGCCCGAAAACATTTAGCACAGTCTTCAGGTCATATTTATGAAGGGATTTCATTGTAACTTGGTAGGATGACTCCAAATAATGTCTAGATGCGAACGTCCCATTTTGATCGCGATCATTCAGCCTTGATGGGTGCCCGAGCCCAAAAACCTTTAGCATAGGCAAAAGGTCATATTTATGGAAGGATTTCATTGTAACCTGTTAGGTTGACTCCATATAATGCCTAGATGAGATGACATCCCCTTTTGGCTGTGATTGGTCAGCTGTGATGGCTACAGGTGCCCGAAGCCCGAAAACCGTGAGCACAGTCTACAGGTCATATTTATAAAGGGATTTCAGTGTAACTTCATAGGATCACTCCAGATGATGCCCAGATGAGATTGTTCCCTTTGGTTGCGATCATTCAACCATGATGGCTGCCCGAACCCGAAGCTCGAAAACCTTTAGCACAGTCTACAGGTCATATTTATGAAGGGATTTCATTATAACTTGGTAGGTTGACTTCATATAATGTCTAGATGAGAACATCCCCTTTTGGACATGATTGGGCAACTGTGACAGCTACAGGGGCCCGAAGCCCGAAAACCTTTAGAACAGTCTACAGGTCATAATTATGAAGGGATTTCATTGTAGCTTGGTAGGATGACTCCAAATAATGTCTAGATAAGAACATCCCCTTTTGGTCGCGATCATTCAGCCTTGATGGCTGCCCGAGCCCAAAAACCTTTAGCATAGTCTATAGGTCATATTTATGGAAGGATTTCATTGTAACTTGTTAGGTTGACTCCATATAATGCCTAAATGATGACATCCCCTTTTGGTCGTGATTGGCCAACTGTGATGGCTACAGGTGCCCGAAGCCCGAAAATCTTGAGCACAGTGTACAGGTCATATTTATGAAGGGATTTCATTGTAACTTCGTACGATCACTCGAGATGATGCCCAGATGAGAAAGTCCCCTTTTGGTTGCGATCATTCAACCATGATGGCTGCCCAAGCCCAAAGCCCGAAAACCCTTAGCACAGTCTTCAGTTCATATTTATGAAGGATTTCATTGTAACTTGGTAGGTTTTACTTCATATAATGTCAAGATGAGAACAGCCCCTTTTGGACACCATTAGGCAACTGTGACGGCTACAGGGGCCTGAAGCCCAAAAACCTTTAGCACAGTCTACAGGTGATATTTATGAAGGGAGTTCATTGTAGCTTGGTAGGATGACTCCAAATAATGTCTAGATGAGAATGTCCCCTTTTGGTCGCGATCATTCAGCCTTGATGGCTGCCCGAGCCCAAAACCCCAAAACCTTTAGCACAGTCAACAGGTCATTTTTATGAAGGGATTTCATTGTAACTTGGTAGGTTGACTTCATATAATGTCTAGATGAGAACGTCCCCTTTGGACGCAATTGGGAAACTGACGGCTACAGGGGCCCGAAGCCCAAAAACCTTTAGCACAGTCTACATGCCATATTTATGAAGGGATTTCAATGTAACTTGACAGGATGACTCGTTTTGGAATAATTTCACTGTAACTTGGTAACTTTCATTGATATACGTTAACTGTGAGCGCCACATACATTAACTGTGAGGTCATATTAACCCACCCCTCAGCTCTTTAGTTCAGTATTCACCTCATATTATTTTTATCAAAAACATAGCATACAGGGAACAGAAATGAACATATTCCCAATTATCACAATTCTTGTCTTATTTCATAATCCTTTCATAAACATTGAACATTAATCTTTTCATCAAACACAACACACAAGTTAATCTACAGTGTCATTGACACTTTCATTGCTTAACCTTTGCACACTGATGTCAAAATTTGAGGCAGCAAATGTTTTTCCATAATTCATCAAGAATTACACCAATTGCTTCTTGATTGTGCTCTGTCACACAAGACTGAATTGGTTAAATTTCTATCAATGGAACTTAATTAAGCACCCTCTGTTTTTTTCGCAGTGATGTATTAATGGGAAAACTTGCTGCTTGAAATTTTGAATTTTCAATGTCAATGTCCTTCCCACAGGAAGCGAGGCTGTGCTTGTTGTTAAGATATCAGAATTGATATGTCCCCGGTTATTAATTATAAACAATATTTTCTAAAATTAGATTGCATTAAGGACAGCAGACTAAAGCTGGGCTAATAGCTTTTCTGCATTAACTGTCACCCACCTTTACAATACTTTACCTGTACATTTGTTACAGGCTATGGTCAGTATTTATGTACAGACCTTTACAGAACTTTACATGTTCCTTTGTTATCAGGTCTTTACCTAGATATGTGTCATTGCTGTGTCATACGCTATGCATGTACATGTCTTACACAAGTTGAGCTACAGTGTCATTGACACTTTCATTGTGAATAGTGCTGACCTGATACAGACATTATGTTAGCTGAGGGACTAACCAATGGTAATATGTTTGGCTGAGGGAACCAGTGGAAGTGGGCCAGGGCTTCTTTACAGTGGTAAACAAGTTCTGCTTTACTGCTAAAATAGGATCCGGTAGCAACTGATCCAGGTTAATGATTTTTTAACATCTATTGATCTTAAGATTCTCATTTCAGCATTCCAATCTGTGCTCACGACCAGAAATATTTAAAATTTTCTTGGAGGGGAATTCTTTATAAATTCACCTACTTACCATTTGGCTTATCCTCCGCACCCCGCTTGTACACCAAGGTCATGAAACCAATTTTCTCCTACCAGCATAGTACAGGAATTCATTGCACATACTATATAGATGATTCTCTCACTATTAACCAATCAGAGAAAGGTGCCTGTGAAGACACACACTCTATGGCAGATCTTTTCAATATATTAGGTTTTGAACTTAATTTCGAAAAATCAGTTTTACATTACACAAGGGAAATTAATATCTGGGCCATATCAATTTAGGAACTTTCACCATCCGTATCCCCTTGAAAAGGATCAACACTATTGTGTTAGAGTCAAAGGCAGTTTTGGCTGCCCAGAACCCTACTATTCGAATGGTAGCGAGGCTCATTGGACTCTATACAGCTGTTTTTTTGGTTATACATATAGATACTTTGTACTACAGATCACTTGAAAGGGATAAAACCAATGGTTTGAAGAAATTCAAGTCATATTCTCATAGTATTCAGTTATCAAGAAACAGCAAGAATGAAATTTCATGGTGAATTGGTTATGTTCGTTTACTGAATTCACAGCCACTTCAGGTTTCCTCACCTGATCACACACTTAGTACCGACTCCTCTGCTGGATGGGGTGGCATTTTAGACAACCAATGGGCTAATGGTCAGTGGAGTCTAACACAGTGGAAACTTCACATCTTCATTGAGCCCACAATACATTTGTTTGCTTCACAAAGAAACTGCCAATTACCCATGTATTGTAGCTGGTACCGTGATTGCAATACATTTGCTTTTTCCATTTCTTGGACTGATCATTTGCCCTTTCTTTTTCATCCTTTCAGTTGTATTGCCAAAGTTCTTGCAAAGGCAGAGGAAGACAAGGTCAATCAGGCAATAATCTTTGTTCCCTGGTGGACTACTCAAATATGGCTCCCCAGACTGTTACAGTTGATGACCAGTCGACCATTAAAACTTCCACAGACCAAGAAACTTCTGAAAAATCACCTTACAGGCAAGCCACATCCACTGTTACCAAACTTAAAGCTGAGCGCTTGTATTATATCCGGAAACACTTTAAGGCACAAGGCATTTCGAAGGAAGCTTCAGACATCATTCTTTCCTCCTGCAAAACAATATGGGTATGCCTGGCACAAGTGGTGTTTGTAGTGTGATACACAAAACGTTAGTTATGTTCAATCCACTGAAGTTCAGGTTCTAAATTATCTTTCTATTTTGGGAAGCCACAAGTCATACAGTTTTGTGAATACACATAAGTCCATGTTAATCCAAACCATGCTTGCACTTGGTAGATCTGAGTTTTCATCGACACCACTTGTTACCAGATTTATGAAAGGGTTCTTTAATTACAAACCACTGATGCCGAGATATAGCTACACTTGGGATGTTTTTGTGGCCTTAAATTACTTAAAAACCTTATATCCTCTCGACACTCTATCGCTTGATATTTTGACCAAAAAACTAGAATCTCTCATGGCACTTGTCTCACCCCAACGAGTGCATACATTTACCTCATTAGATCTAAATTACATGCAAAAGACTTCCAGTGGCATTAGTTTTGTAACTGCCACTCTGCAAAAGACATCCCAGCCAGGACATATTTCATATAACATTAATCTTTTCAAATATACTGATGATCGGCTTGTTGTGGTACACACTTTGGAGACATACTTAGAAAAGACAAAAACATACGAAAATCTGATAAACTATTTATTTCTTTCAAAACCAAGAAATCAATATCTACATCTACATTTGCTTGATGGGTTTCTGATTGTATACATAAAGCAGGCGTTAACAGTTCTTTCAAGGCACATTCTGTGGGAGGCAACTTCAACAGCTGCTTGGAGAGGTCTTCCATTGAGTCAGGTTTTAAAGGCTGCAAACTGGCAATCTGCGAAAACTTTTCCCGGTTTTTATTGCAGGAACCTTGAACACACAGATGAACAGTTCTCACACACCCTCTTGACGTGACTTGATATCATTCATGTACATGTCGGTTGAAGTACAGCCTTCAAACAGCTTGGATTCAGTTCTTTTAAGGCACATTCTGTGGGAGGCAACTTCAACAGCTGCTTGGAGAGGTCTTCCATTGAGTCAGGTTTTAAAGGCTGCAAACTGGCAATCTGCGAAAACTTTTCCCGGTTTTTATTGCAGGAACCTTGAACACACAGATGAACAGTTCTCACACACCCTCTTGACGTGACTTGATATCATTCATGTACATGTCGGTTGAAGTACAGCCTTCAAACAGCTTGGATTCAGTGATTCGTTACTGTTTTTGTAGAAAAAAACGTCAATAGAGAAATGGATTTATCTGTATTGGTTGTTGTTACTCTCTCAGGAGTTCTTTTTCACTCTGATTACTTCTCTGCACACGACATTCAGAGAATATGCGATATGTGACATACACACTACATTGATCATACCTGTGTCGCTATGTGGCTACATGTACTCATATTTAATGATAAAAGCTTTGAAATCATGCCAGTGTTACATCTGAGAAGCTGGAAGGCTTTATGGAAAAGAATCCCCCCCACCTCATCCAAGCCATCCTAAGGATGTGATGGATGATGGAATTCTTTGAATACAAGTCTGTTGGCTTGAGGATGTAACAACCACCCTGATAGGCCAAAAAGTACACAGTACATCGTACACTGTACACTTTTTTCTCTGTTTCCCACCTCATTTATGGAGGGGTTTCTATCATTAAATATGGCCACTCTTTGAAGAGACAACACTTTCCACTTGAGCTGAGTATTTTAGTGTTTGTGTGTGACCTTCAAACTTTAGTGCTTTGAAGTGAGCTGAAACAGTAATTCCATGCAAAATAATATGCCAGTGTTACATCTGAGAAGCCTACAGGCTTGTATTCAAAGAATTGCCTCATCCATCACATCCTTCGGATGGCTTGGGGGATCCTCCACTATAAGGAACAGTAGGTCTGATGTTTCTGGGCATGTAAGCAGTATTTCTATTCCTCCACAGTCTCATGCGACCATCTGTGACGTGATGCAGGAACCTACTCTAGTCTGACCAATGGACTCTCCTCAACGTCCTGAGATTCCAATGTTGTCGTGCCATATACCACTTCAAACACTGTCTTTGATGCTGATTGGACAGAGCTGGATGCTTGTTGACCCTTGTGGACCTCATTCTCAGTGCTTTGAGATGGTTTCGGACAGTTCAGTTGCACAAATGTCTGTTGGGGAGCCAACGGCATT
Organism: Pictodentalium vernedei; assembly: GCA_031216915.1. NCBI lineage: Eukaryota > Metazoa > Mollusca > Scaphopoda > Dentaliida > Dentaliidae > Pictodentalium > Pictodentalium vernedei. The sequence goes on along the minus strand of CM062290.1, from coordinate 258,711,356 downwards.
TCAAAACTCCCACTTGAAGCAAATGGTTCATGCCTATCGAAGCATGCCAGACTCCGATCTTCCTGAGAAAAAGTCTTTTGGGGTTGTCCAGGCCTTGGTTGATGCTTAACATTGTTGGTTTGTTTAATTTATTTTATGTATTTTGACTTGATACCTGTGTTGCAGTTATGATATATGTTTATTTTTGGTGCTCTGGATTTGTTCACCAAAATTTGTTTTATTAAAAAATTTTGCAGAGTACCCACAAACAGATTTATATAAACAAAATTTTATTTGCGTTTGACTGAATATGGAACATGAGCAAGGATGTTTTACTCTGGTACCCTCCTTTTTAGCTCAACTTGATAAAGTCAAGATAAGCTATTGCCATCACGCGTGCAGAAGTCTGTCAGTCTGTTCACATTTTCTTTGGCACAGGCTACACCCTGTAGTTCTTGTCCGATCATCATGAAATTTCATATGCAGGTTTGAGGCCATGTCTAGATGAGAACAACCCCTTTTGGTCGCAGTCGGTCCACCATGACGGCTGTGAGAGCCCAAAGCCTGAAACCTTTAGCACAATCTACAGGACATATTTTTATTTATGAAGGGATTTCATTGTAACTTCGTAGGATGACTCCATATAATATCTAGATGAGAACATCCCCTTTTTGGTCCCTTTTGCCAGTTTTGAGTCAACTGTGGTGACTGCGGGGCCCCGAAACCCAAAAACCTTTAGCACAGTCTGTAGGTCGTATTTATGAAGGGATTTCATTGTAGCTTGGCAGGATGACTCCATATGATGTCTAGATGAGAACATCTTTTTGTCACCATCGGTCCGCCATGACTGATGCGAGAGCCAAAAACCCCAAAACCTTAAGCACAGTCTACAGGTCGTATTTATGAAGGGATTTCATTGTCACTTGGTAAGGTGACTCCATATGATGTCTAGATGGGAACATTCCCTTTTGGTCGTGATTGGTCAACTGTGAAGGATACCCAGACCCAAAGCCTAAAAACCTTTAGCACAGTTTACAGATCATATAAATTTATGAAGGGATTTTATTGCAACATTGTAGGATGACTCTGTATAATGTCTAGATTAGAACACCCTATTTTGGCTATGATTGGTCAACCATGACAGCCGCACAGGCATGTGACCTAGATTTGTTTAGCACAAATACTCCACAGTTCATATTTATGAAGCAATTTCATTGTAACTTAGCAGGATAACTTGGTATGATGAGTTCTCGAGGTCAGCCATTTCCACTGCCTGGTCAGTTGACCTAGATTCCTTTAGCACTGCTTACAGGTTGTTTTTATGAATGGACTTCATTGTAACTTGGTAAGATAGCTTATATCTAGATGAGACTCTCCTATTTTTGTCATGATCGGTCAACTGTGACTGCTGAACCATCACATGACCTAGATCCTTTAGCAAAGTCTACGAGTTATATTTATGAATGGATTTCATTGTAACTTGGTAGGATGACTCATTTTGGAATGATTTTACTGTAACTTGGTAACTTTGGTTGACATTCGTTAACTGTTGGGGCCATAACAACCCAGGTCTTAATTCTTTAGTACAGTCTACACTCAAATTATTCTTATTGAAAACATAGTTTACAGGGAACAGAAATTAACATATTCTCAATTATCACAATTCTTGTCTTATTTCATAATCCTTTCATAAACATTGAACATTATCGTTTCCATCAAACACTGAACACAGTCAAATTAAGCTACAGTGTCCTAGACACTTTTATTTTTAAGGTCCTGGTAGTGGCTTCTTGCACTCAAGCAAGTCCAGATACAGTCACAAACTGTGCATTTTATATTGCTCTATAAAAGTTGTCCCAGGTGTATTCTTCTTTGAGAACTCAACTGGTAGGATGCTTTTAACTTGACAGTTTGTTTTACATTATTGTTGGCTTTCTGTACAGGCAGCCAGCAATAATGTAGAAACACTGTTAAAGTCATCTGCAGCTATGTAATAGCCTTGAATGGAAATGTATCAGCCAGCTACATGGCTACATGCCATGTAAGATATTTATTATGTCAAAAGTCCATATAAATCAAGGAATTACTTAATTTTCATGAGAAACAAAGAAAGACTGGATGTTTAATAGTCCCCTACCGGCATCGATGGAGGGGACTATAGGTTTGCACTCCGTCCATCCGTCAGTCTGTCAGTCTGTCAGTCACACTTTAGTTTTCCGGAGTTTTTTTGGAAATGCTTCAATGGAATGATTTCATTTTTGGTAATCTACTATAGAACGATGACGTACAGATCAAGTTTGAGTTTCATGCTGATTGCATTATTCTTGTGTGAGTTACGGCCCTTGGAAATATTGGAAAAAGCACCAAAATATCAGTTTTCCAGAGTTTTTTTGGAAACGCTTCAACAGAATGATTTCATTTTTGGTAAACTACTATAGAATGATGACTTACAGATCAAATTTGAGTTTCATGGTGATTGCATTATTCTTGTGTGAGTTACGGCCCTTGGAAATATGGAAAAGCGCCAAAATATCAGTTTTCCTGAGTTTTTTTGGAAATGCTTCAACGGCATGATTTCATTTTTGGTAAACTGCTATAGAACGATGACTTACAGATCAAGTTTGAGTTTCATGCTGATTGCAATATTTTTGTGTGAGTTATGGCCCTTGGAAATATGGAAAAGTGCCAAAATTTCAGTTTTCCAGACTTTTTTTGGAAACGTTTCAACGGAATGATTTCATTTTTGATAACCTACTATAGAAGGATGACTTACAGATCAAGTTTGAGTTTCATGCTGATTGCCTTATTTTTGTGTGCGTTATTGCCCTTGAAAATATGGAAAAGCGCCAAAATATCAGTTTTCCGGAGTTTTTCTGGAAACGCTTCAACGGAATGATTTCATTTTTGGTAACCTACTATAGAACAATGACTTACAGATCATGTTTCATTTACACTCTGTCCATCCATCCGTCAGTCTGTCAGTCAGTCTGTCGGTCGTACTTTAGTTTTCTGGACTTTTTTTGGAAACGCTTCAATGGAATGATTTCATTTTTGGTAACCTACAATAGAACGATGACTTACAGATCAAGTTTCATTTACACTCTGTCCATCCATCCGTCAGTCTGTCAGTCAGTCTGTCGGTTATACTTTAGATTTCCGGACTTTTTTTGGAAACGCTTCAACGGAATGATTTCATTTTTGGTAACCTACTATAGAACGATGACTTACAGATCAAGTTTCATTTGTACTTTGTCCATCCATCAGTCTGTCAGTCAGTCTGTCAGTCATACTTTCGTTTTCCGGACTTTTTTTTTGAAATGCTTCAACTGAATGATTTCATTCTTGGTAACCTACAATAGAACGATGACTTACAGATCAGGTTTGAGTTTCATGCTGATTGCATTATTCTTGTGTGAGTTATGGCCCTTGGAAATATGGAAAAGCGCCAAAATATCAGTTTTCTGGACTTTTTTGGGAAATGCTTCAACGAAATTCATGCTGATCACATCTAGGTTATAACATTTGTATAATTATTAATGCTCATTAGTCCGGTAGGGGACATTGTATTGCTTCAGTGATACGAGCGCTCTTGTTGTTTTAGAAACCGCCTTTGACTGCACCACACAAAAGCATCAACGGTAACTGGCACTGCTATGTTTTTTTAGAAACCGCTATTGACTGCACCACACAAAAGCATCAGTGGTAACTGGCACCACTATGTATCCATGGTGACATTAAACAATCTTCGCTGTTTGAAGTGCAATATTTGTTTACAAAATAAAGGACTAAAAAACCTTACATACATTTACTGTTATTACCACCTGAAAAGGGTTAACAAAGCATTTTTAAATGTTAAAAAAATCACTTTTAATCTGTTGAATAAACTGTAAAGAAAATGTTCACTTCAGCATAAAAAATTGAAACTCTATTGACAGTATAGAGTCGTAAAAACAATAAAGAACTTTTGCCAGTTTTGAGACAACAAATAATATTTTGTGTGTATTTTTTAAAATATTTAATGTTTTAAATCAATAAATACTGTAGTTTAAAAACATTTTTGATACTTAAATGCTCTTAAATTTTGAAAATTCAAAGCGAGTGGAAATTCATCAATTTGATCAAAACAGTAATGGCTGCTACTCCTCTGATATCAAATAATATGAGGTGAGTTACCTGATATGGCAGAATCCTTAGATGGCATTCCAGTGTTGTGATTGTACAAACTAACTTTGAGGCATAATAAATGTATATAACAGTAAAACCAATAAATGAATAAATAAATAATTTTGTTATTTGAGCATTATGTATTTTCATTCATTTTCTGACTTCATACCTATGTTGCAGTCATGATATATACAAGTGTCCAAAGGTGTTAAAAATGACCTTAAACACCAATAAATAAATAAATTATTTCATTTGAGCTTAGTGTATTTTAATTCATTTTACAGAGAAAGTAATTGACCTTGATGAAGAAGAGATGGTGTTAATGAGAAGATCTGGTGACCGAAAGCTTCGTAGACAAAGACCAGTAACATGTCCCTTAAATACAGAATTGTCCAGCTCATTACCAAATTCATCAAGCCTACCTCCCAAATCCCCTTCGAGTCCAAAAGCTCACTCGATGCGACAGAAATGGTCTCCTAGTTTAGCAAGACGGAGCATATGGAACAGGTCTATGAAGAATCAACAAGCAGATAACTGCAATGGATGTGGCTTCCCTGTATTAGATGAAAAGAGAGTATCTGTAAATGGCCACTTGTATCATGTGTCATGCTTCAAGTGTGTTATGTAAGTAAACATTTTTTTAACTTTATTTTTGCATGATCAAGGAGCTCATTGTAGTTCAAACCTTGAAAGTCCTTGAATGAAAAAATGTGTTTTTCAAGGCCCTGAAGGTGCTTGAAATTTGTGAATTTGCCTTGAAAGTTTGTCATTTTTAACTGGTTGAGTTCTAGAAATCACTATCATGGCTCTACTGAAATGTGCTGAAAGCCACTTTAGTGGCTTCATACTATATTCTTAGCTTGTTTGCTAGGCAGTGAGCAAAACCACGTTGATATGAAATTGTTTTGCTACAACTTAGTGGAGAGTGCCATTAGGCACTCTCCAATAAATTCCAACAAAACAGTTTTAGGCACAATCTCTTTAACCTAAGGTTCCCCTTTGCTTGTTACTCAATATCTTTGAAAAAAATCAGATGTTAAAAATTGGCACTCGTCCAGTTGAGAATTAAAGTTGAAAATTTTTTTTTCTGTTGCACAACATTCAGTGCAGTTCAGAAGAATTAAAACTTGAGCATTCATAGAGATTAGTGACTGCCAGCTAAAATGTACTTCACTGTTCTATCAGATATTTTACATGACTGGTAAATATGTGTCTTACTTTTACGATCAAACAGTCCTTTTAAAACTATAAAATCTATATATCTTTCAGTTTATACTCAAACTGTGTGAAAATAGCATTGAAAAATCTCAGGAATTGCCTGAAAGGTCCTTGAAAATAACTTGGACAAGTCCTAGAAAGTCGTGGAATATAATTCATCCTTGAGACAGTAAGCTCTGTAACAGGTTTTTTCACCTCTTGCAAATGAAAAATCATAGAACAATTTTTCTGCATGTAGAAAATTATTCATTTTTCAGGACTGGAAAATTGCAATCATTTGCTCACCATGAGTAGATATTGGTACAGGATGTGTGAAAAATCACATTCATTCGTTTCACCAGACAAGTGAAAAATTACAGCATCCATGCTTGAGAAATTTCTCTTTCTTTCTTGAAAGAAAATGTTCAAACCCAAACCAGTTGTTTTCTTATTTAAGGTATATGTAGTTTCCAGCTAAACCTTATCTAGCATTATTATGCCCCCGAAAATATCATGTTTATCATTTCCGTCTGTCCATCACAAAGATTTCTGTGTCTGCTCCATAACTCTGAGATGCTTCGTTGGATTTTGTTGAAACTTGGTATACATCTTACTTATAGGTAGACGATGTGTCGCACACAGAATTTTTTTTTTTGTTCAATGGAGGTCAAGGTCATAGTTTGGGGCCATCCCTGGCTGAGCGGTCACTGTTAGTCTTGTTTTTCATTACCCTGCAGGGCCACTTATGTGATTTGTATTTATCATCTATTTACTTGACAGAAAAAATGGGGCTGCAGAGTGATTTTTAAACTGATAGGTAAGCAGAGATTCTGGGCGATCTGGTTGACTTTAGGACCTTAGTGGACTTTTGGCACTGACCCAGTACCGGTAGTCCACCAATGCCCTACAATTGCTCAGATCACACAAAAGGCCTACATGGCATAATTTGTTATTTGCAATGATTACTACTCCAAGGCTGGCACTAACTCAAATAATCGCCAACTAGAAAAGTAAGTTCTGTGTTATTAAGGATAGAAAGTGGCTAAACAACCAATTAAGTGTGTGTATACATCAGCTATGATAATAATGTGAGCGTTGTCAAGATTTATATTTACTATTTTCAAACATTTTGAACATTGTTGGCCAAAACAAATAGGGCCCCCCCCCCCCCCAGCGCTCTGGATCTCAGAAGAAATGATGTTATATTGTTTCAAACAACACATCTGTAGTGGTTGTTATGTTGTTGTTATATTTAATTATTCAAAATGGGAACAAGAATTGCTGCACTTTTCAATAGATGTAAACTAAAAACAAGCTATTAATTGAAAATAGACTGTGTTTTCATTTTTATACACCTTCTCTCTAAGAGAATGGAGGGTATACTGGTTTACATGTCTGTCTGTCCATGCATCTGCCCATCCATGTGTTCATCTGTCCATATGTGCATCCGTCTGCTGTTTTATCTTACCAGTGAGGGGATGAATTTCCATGAAATTTGGTATGAGAGATCTTTATGACAAACTGCTCATGTACATGTTATAAAAAAGTTGCCAGCATCTGCATTTTTTCAAGAGTTACGGTCCTTACTTTGTTTTTAATTCATTTGTGCTTCATCCAGCACTGCAGTGGAGGTATGAATTGCCTTCAGCAATAGTTCTTGTTGGAATTCACTTTAAAACAGTTTCCACAATACAGTATAAGGATTTCCATTAGATCCTTGAATCCTGCTTCCAATGTAACATTGAACTAATCCTGTGGATTTTTACAGCCTGAGTCAATGTATATTTTCATGCAGTGTGTGGCAATTACCAATTTTTATAACCAAAAAGTGTGACTAACCCTGTGCATCACAGAGGATTAGTTACTCTACCCGGTTATAAAAAATGTTTATTTTTAACTAACTAACCCTGTGCACAGTACAGCCTTCGTGTAAATTTCATCTGAATCAAATTATTCTTTAGTTTTCAGTATTCAAAAAAGTATAGAAAATTCATATTGAGTTCATCCCACAATGATACGCCAGTGTTTGAAATCAGTATTGATTTGTGTATATTTTTGTAGGAAATGTCAATTGTCTTGTAGGATGTGTAAGATTTTAGAGTCACTCGCTCTATGGGACAAGTGGATTTCTAAAAAAATGTCCAGCCCTGTTTTTGATTTTCAAACTATTGTATTGTGAAAAATCGAAGAATTTTTGTATTGCCAAACTTACACTTCATATTACAAGGGCATAATCATTTCAGCACTAGCCAGAAACTTCAAGCTGTTCTGCATTGGCTAACAGAATGCAGTTTTGTTCAATTTCAAGGCAGAAAATAAGCAGACTGTCATCTGCAAAATGAGGTCGCCAGAGGGTTAATTTAGTGATTCTACCCTGCACAGAAGGGTAGTATCACTAAATTTACCCTCTGTGAATCTGAATCTGAATCATGGTCTCATAACTGAACAGAAAGAGGTACCCAGAGGATAAGTTGGGCCACTGTATGGGATAGCATCATCAAATTCACCCTCTCGGGACCTCATTCGCCAAATGTCAGACTGCTTATTTTCAGGCATGTTCAACATAGTTGGAAAGTGCTTGATGAGCACTTTCCAAAGTGATATACATTCGCTTTCTTGTCTATACAAACTGTAAAAGTGATTTATTTCACAATTGCTGTGTGTATTCAACATTACACGATATAATACAGGTATTGGGAAATGTTCCCGATACACACCCACATAAAATTCAAATTTCATGTGAGATCATCATGTAAGAATGCTTTTGATAGGATGTTACGCATCTGAGTGACATGACGATGTGAATGAAATGATTTAATACAAGGGAGTGTCAAGCCAGAATGTTATCAGACTGCCGAAGGTGATATTTTTCTTTAAAAATATCAGTTTCATTCACTTAATTCAAGGTTAATTGTGGAATAAATACAGAACACAACTTGGTTAGAGTATTGATGACAGAAATCAATGAGCCTTTGGGGGAGTTTTTCCTGTATTTCATCTGCATCTTTGGCACATGCGAAATACAAGGAAAATACAAGGAAAACTCCACCTCCAGTCATTGATTCCACTTGCCTGTTCTGTCTTAACCCCTAGCACTCTGCAACAGAATTTTCTCCAAGCATTCTGTTTATTTCCTGTTTAACTATGAATTTAACCCATTATATCTTGTTTAACAGAGCTCACTGAGCTCTGTTAAACAAGGTATATTTGGTTAAATATCAAAAACTGAATTATGGGAAATATTTGCTGCTGAAAACAGTGCAGAGGGTTAATATTCACTTTTTTATCTCTACAAACTGCAAAAGCAGTGTATTTGCTTTCTAGCGATACAACCTGCAATACAAATATTACAGTAGTGTGATTACAAAAGCAAACGGTAAATTTCAAAGTCGTAATGGGATGGTGCAACAAATTACAAGCTCCATCGTATTCAACCTAATTTTGGGGATAATTACTCGTGTGGTAACCTCTGTAGAAAAGATCATGTAATTTTGACATGATGTCAAATTGGTCATATAAGACTTACGCTTCTGTTTTGTTAGAGGATAAAAAGTGATCAGAATGTGTTCTTTGCAGGTGGGGTTTGACAGTGGGACACATTCTTTTTCACTGGACAGATTTTAATATTGTCATATGGCAGTATTTTAATGCTGTGTCTCTTTGAGACCTATTTTACAACACCAATTCTCATAAAATTTTATCGTTCCTCAAGGAAATCACCCTTTTTAAAAAATATTAAATTTTTCCTATTCTTTTAAATGCTCATCTCTTCATATCTCTTTAACAGGTTGATTTAAGCAGTATTCTACAAGCTACTGGTCTCCTTATTTTCCCATTACTGTATTCACTAATTATTCCTCATGTTCTTTCCAGATTTCACTGAAGCATTTTATTTCATGGAAGATTACGACCTCTTTTATATACATACCTTTTTATCGCCACAACATGGCCTTAGATGCTGATAAGGAATAAAGCACCAATAAATAAATTTCAAAATTACAATCCAGTCAAAAATTACTGTTTGCCTTTATGCTCAAGGTGAAGTAATATTTAATTACTTGTGAACAAAAGATTACTTCTTTCTCTGTGAACTGGACCATGTGCAAAGAGTCGTGCCTGTGCCAAATCGATTGGATGCACAGTTCACTGGACCTGTCAGTTTTTTAACTGAGGTACTGTGACAGGCACTGAGATTTTAGTTCACCTTGACGAAGTCTAGCTGAGCTTATCTAATGGCTCTCCATCCATCGTCCGTCAACACCATGTTTTGGGCTTCTCCAAAACCACTGGGCCAATTCAGGTGAAAGTTTGTGTGAGTGATGGTGCTGAGGGGACATTGCGTTTTTGTCCAACTCAACAACATGTCCAGCCCCATTGGGAGGGAGTGGGGGAAAATGCTCAAAAATTAAAAAAAAATATTCTTTTCATGAACCATTGGGTACAATGTCTTGATATTTGGTATGGTGTTTCCTTTTGGGGTGTAGATTGAAGTTTGTTCAAATGAAGTTTGTGAAGTGATATTTGCCCTTGTAATGGGAGGGGCAAGATTTTTGACCCTGCCCAAAATTTCTATTTTCTGAACCGATGGTCCGATTTGAACCAAATTTGGATTGTGATATTATTGGGTCATACGTACTTGATTCATTCAAAAATAATGTTTTCCGTGTCCCCATGGGAACTGGAGCTAAAAACAGAAATATTTTCAAACTCCAATATTTCCCAAGCCACATGGAACAGAGAACTGTATTTTGGTATGAAGCATCCTTAGGACCCATAGAACTGAACGGTAAAAAAAATTGCCAGCGGTTGTGCTGTAGGGGAGCATCGAAAAAAAATGCTGAGTCAGCATATTTGCAAAAATTAAAAAAAAAAAAACAAACAAAACCTTTTCTCCAGAATTAATGATCAGAATCTTTTGATATTTGGTATACAACATCCATAGGCGGTCAGATATAAGTTTGTTAAAATGAAGCCCCTTGGTTCATATTTGGGCTCAATACAGGAGCGTGAATTTTTAACTTAGGGCAATATGGGGAATAATCTTTAAAAATCTTCTGTCAGACCCAACAATCAGAATGCTTTCATATTTGGTATATAACATCTCTAAGGGGGTAAGATTCAAGTTTGTTCAAATCGGGTCTCTGGGTTTATATTTGGGCTCTCTATTGTAGCCCAAAATTTCAACTTATGCAACAAGCCTGGATATAAGAGGTCGGACACAGGCAAAGTCCGACTCAGTTATGCGTTTGTCAAACGGCCAGTTGCTTGCAGCTGTCACTCTGTATGAGGCCAATTTTCATAGTTAAGTGGGCAGTGACGCATGGGAATGGTGGGCGAATTATCGCTCACCTCTATTTTTGTTCATTGAAAGTACAAATCCATAACAGTTTATTTCCTGTCATCATAATACATGACAATTATTTACAAATGGTGTATACCGCGTTATAAAAATTCAATGCAAAACAAAAAAGTAAAACAAGGATTTTGTAGATGGACACTTTCCCAGGGGATTACTCCCGAAATGTATCGAACAAGCAGTGCTTCCCCTTGATTTGAATTTTCATATTCACAGTTGTCAAAAGCAGCCCAAATGCAGTGTTTTCAATTGAAGTACTGTCGTCACTCTGACTTATCAGTGATATGGTATAAACCCTTCAAGGTATGTGTAAATTCTCATTAAACTGCTTTGAATAGACTGAAAATTACTGTTTGCGACTGATGCCAAAAAAATGTCCGGCAGGGTCTCCAAATGTCCGACAGGAGTCAGTTTGTATCTGTCATTTTGACCGGCACCCCCCAAAAAACTATATCCAGGCTTGTTATGCAATAAGATGAAATTCTTTAAAAATCCTCTTCTTCAGATCCACCAATCAGAATACTTTCATATTTGGTATGCAGCATCTCTAGGGAGGTCAGATTTAAGTTTGTTCAAATCAGGTCCCTGGATTGATATTTGGGCTACATATGGCAGCTGTAATTTAGTTCAGTATGAAGACATATCTTAAAAAAATTCTTCTTCTTCAGATCCACAGGTCAGAATCCTTTCATATTTGGTAGACAACATCTCTAGGGGGTTGAGATTTCAGTTTGTTCGATTTGAGTGCCTTGGTTGATATTTGGGATTCCCACGGGAGCACAAATTTTAACTCAGTGCAATATGAGGAAATTTCTTGAAAAATCTTCTTCAGATCCATCTGTCAGAATCCTTTCCTATTTGGTATACAACATCTCTGGGGGGGGGGGGGGGGGGGGGGGGGGGGGGGGTATTACTGGTCAAATTCAAGTTTGTGTCGGGCTAATATTTGGGTTCCCCATGGTAGCCCAAATTTTACCTTACTTCACTCGAGTGCGTGGGCTAAGATTTTGGCTTTCCATGGGAGCCCAAATTTTAACTTAGTGCAATCCTGGGGATAATCTTTAAAAATCTTCTTCAGATCGAATAGTCAGAATGCAGGGGGGGGGGGGGGCAAATTTTTTGTACAAATTGGGCCCCTGGGCTCATATTTGGGCTCTTTAAGGTAGCCCAAATTTTTTTACTTAGTGCAATATGGGGAATTTCTTTAAAAATCTTCTCCAGATCCACCAATCTGAATGGTTTCATATTTGGTATACAACATTTCTAGAGGATCAGATTTAAGTTTGTTCCAATCGAGTGCCAGGGTTAATATTTGGGCTCCCCATGGGAACCCAAATTTTAAGTTTGCGCAATAGGAGGGAAAATCATCTTCTTCAGATTTACCAGGTAGAATCCTTTCATATTTGGTATACAACATCTCTAGGGGGATCAGATTCAAGTTGCTTCAACTCGAGAGCATGGGCTAAGATTTGGGCTCCCCATGGGAGCCCACATTTTAACTTTGTGCAATCCTGGGTATAATCTTTAAAAATCTTCTTCAGATCGACCAGTCAGAATGCATTCATATTTGGTATAGAACACCTCTATGGGTGTCAGATTCAAGTTTGTTCAAATTTGGTCCCAAAGTTCATATTTGGACTCCCTCTGGAAGCCCAAATTTTAACTTAGTGCAATATAATGAAATTTCTTTAAAAATCTTCTTCTTCAGATCCACCAGTCAGAATCCTTTCATATTTGGTATACAACATCTCTAGTTCACTACTCCGAACTCTTAGTCTGATTGGTTTATTCCCCGAACGTCGAAAATAATTTGAAAGACCTGGTTTGTTTATACAAGATAACAATAGGGAGTTTGGTATAGTCTGTTTTGACTTTGTAATTATGTTTTTGACGTTTGGGTCAGAAATTGGCTGATTTGAATAAGGAAAAGAGAAATTAAATTCAATATTTTTATTCGATCAGATGGAATATTAACATACAATACATACAAATTCATATTCAGAACAATAGCATATTCCTTTTATTTAGGATTTTTATCATAAACAGCAAAGAACTTATAATGTTATAAAATTTTCTATTATTTAAAGATGTAAAAGATCAGTTACAGAATCTGTGTAAGTCATGGCATTGATGATTCCATCCATATACCATAGTTTCAGGGTTGATATTCTTCTGTCTATATTCATATATTTCTTTGACCTGCCTCTGAATTTCTGCCCTGCTTCTTTCTGTATTCGCACCAGCTCGTTCTCGTTCTGAACATCTTTAAGTGTTTGAATAAGAGTAAAGATGTTTGGATGAGAATGTTGTATCATTTTCTTTAGTTTAAGATGCCATGCTTCCAAGTGGTTGGTGGTTCGTGGGCCATCGTTGTCAAAATGATTCAAAATTTCTTTATCTCCCTCTATCCAATGAGTCTGCACATACTCAACGAATGTAGATGTGATCGATGGATCGACGGGTATGTAGTTCAGTTCGTTGCGAATCTCGAACCATACATCTTCGACAACATTGATCGGAAGCAGAGGTAGAGCTGCAGCCCGTCTAACAAGTCGTCGTATGTCATCATCATCTCTGTATAATGTCTGCAATCCAGTGGCTTGCGCTTTCCTCCATATACACTGTGTGAAGTGAAAGAAGCAACCACGTACTTTCACGGCAGGAAAAACCTGTCTCAAAGCATTGTGCACAGCAACCTCAAAGTCTACAAACACACAATCGGGATTCAAAACTAAGTTTTTACTCAACATCTCCTCTTTGAGTTTTGAGAACAGTCTGATATAAATCTGCTGAGTCTTACCAGGAAGTAGAGCAAACACAACGGGAGTCATAGTATCGTTGATCATTATATGGATAGAGTATAGTTGGTAGAATTGATTTGGGCATGTATAGAAAGTTCCATCACAATAAAATGTCGAAGCGACAGCTAAACTCACAAGGTTTTCGTCGGTTGCGAACACAATTGTTCGTCTGTTGCTTTCGTTGTCATCATAAAGTAGAAATCGATTGCCCGTTGAAGTTTCTGTCCACTTCCCTTCTAGCAATATATCGGCCACGGTTTTGGGTAATTTTGGTGTCTGTTTTCTTCAAGCTCTATAAAGTGCTGACTTTGCAGTGTAAAATGTTGGTAGCCTTTCAACAACTTCTTGGGTAGTTGGATCCCAGTCGTTATCTCGGAGCTTTAACATTTCTTCGGTAAAGATGGCGGTAATCGGTTTTACTTCCTCGATGCATCTCACTGTAATAAGACTCTGTATTTCTTTAACAACAATGTCGTTGTGGTCACTTTGATGGTTGTGTGATTGACTGCCAAACCCGCATGGTATTCTGTTGGAGGTGGTGATTGTGGCACGGGACCCGGGCAACACACATTTCCAATAATTTCTGCAAAAGAGATGAAATAACTAATAAGTGAATAGGTACAAAAGTATAATCTCTCTCTCTCTCTCTCTCTCTCTCTAAATAGCTACAAATGTGCAATCTCTCTCACACACATAGATCCCTCTAAGTAAATAGGTAAAAGTGTACAATCACTCCCCCCCCCCCCCTCTCTCTCTACTGACTACCCCACTCTCTCTCTCTCTCTAAGTAAATAGGTATATATATTTAAAACGGGGGCACTTGGTTAGTAAGTTGGAGAGCTAGGCAGATGCTCACTGCTGCTCGGTGGTTCTCTCCGGGTACTCTGGCTTCCTCCACCAGTAAATCTGTCCATGAGATTGCCCTGGTTGCAGAAAGTGTCGTAAAAAAACCCAATAAACCAATAAACAATATATATAAAACTCACTTTTCTTTGTAGTTTCTGTTGAATCTGTATATAAATCCTTCATAAGCCAAGTTCTCTCCGCCAACTCTATTTGGTAAAAACTTAACACTGATCTGAGCATCTGCCATTACTGTTAAATTTCATTAAATGATAATTCGTACCTTCATTTGTCGGGTATATATCCGTATTCAATTACTTAACGCAACTTACTATTTTTCACGAGTTCTGAGAAGAAAAAAAAGATTCCGAAAAACAGTAGCCAAAATCAGACAGAGCCGAATATGCTCACCAGTGACTACAAATAAGGTGGTTATTTAGATATGAACTATAATCACTGTGAAAACACACTTGACGAGGTGTGAAAATTAGATTTTTGACGTTCCGGGAACACACCGTCTGATTTTAACAAAATTTGATATGCAGCCTAAGTGGGAAACAGATATTTGTTTCAAATGAAATAAATTAAACCTCGCTATCGTGGGACTCAATGTGTGCTAAAAATAGAATCATAATTCGAAGTTAATTTTATAAGGAGCCATGTAGCTGAAGAATTAAAAACTTTTTAGTACCCTCTAGAGGTGTGTAACTAAGATTAGTCCACATGGTTGTATATCAACAGGCTCCATAGGGGAGCTCCACTTTTTACATTATGATCAACTGAAGAAAAGACATGATGCTTGGACAAAATTACCCTCTTCTGGTTAATTGAATTCTCTGGTTAATAGAACATTTTTTGTTACTTCACTGAAACCTTGATCGTGAATAAAATTCATTTTCAAATATGCATTTATTTCATTGCAATTGAAATTGCAGGAGTCCTGAAAGGAAACTAAAAAAGTTAATGCCATTTTTTTTCTTAGTGAAACTGATGTTACCAATCTTATTTTGGATAATGCTTCATGTGTAGGAAGACATAGATTGTGTTAACAAAATATATGGTCTGAGTTCACAATTCTATTTCAACGGAGATTTACAAAAACTCAGATCATATTTTGTGGTGGATGAGGTGTATAAATTTCACATAGAAGCAATAAATTTAAGATTTGTTTTTTTCTCCAACCTCCTAGATGCTGAGATATGAATGCCCCAAGTGAGATACCTAGGTGGGAAGGGAGCATGGTGGCTCAGGGGTTATGGCATTAGACTTCAAACCCAAAGGTCCATGGTCCGATCCCCACCAGGCCTAACTGTGTTGTGTTCTTGGGTTAGGCACTTAATTCGGATTGCCTACGTGGGGGCACGGTGATACTGTGTACTAAGACGTACTGCACATCAATGGTACATTTGTTTTCAGAAAATGCTAACCCTGCTTGTGCAGAGTTGGGGAGCCTGACAGTTGCTCGCCGCTGCTTGCTGGTTTTCTCTGGGTACTCTAGTTTCCTCCACTCGTAAAACTGTCCGGCACGAGGTGACCCTGGCTGTCAAAAGTGTCTTTGAACCCCAATAAATAAAATAAATAAATAAACTTAGGTGGGACAGGTGTATCTCAATTGCCAAAGGAACATGGTGTCACATCATGTACATATTAATATCATTAGGTCAGTAATAGTGCATTTTGACATTTTTTCATCACTTCAGTGTCTAAACCCTTTACCTGTCATAATGGCCACATACAGCCAGTGCTATTCACCAAAAAACTAAAATTATATTTTTATATTTTGTCTCAAAAACATAGCTTGTTACATCTCATTGGAACGAGCTCAATTTGCTTGTTCCAATGAAACAACTGTTCACTTTGGGTAAAACGTTAACCCTGTTTTCATGCTAAATGCCCTTCATTGACCAAGTATATACTTTTAGTATATTATAAACTTTTTGTCAGTCTTTGTAATTAGATTTTATCAGTGATCCACCTGCCCTCAGGTAGATGAGGTAGCAAATGACCCTTGAACCCTTCTCCAATGATCCAATCCCAAGTTGGCATTTGGGTGACAGAAAAATATCCACAGTTGGTTTGGGGTGTGTGATTGGGAAATCTCACCCTCAGGGCAAGATATCTGTGCCAGAAATTCATCAAGCCTCGTGTCTGGCTCAGACATCTTGCCCTGGGATGGGGTGGTGGGAGCCCATTTCACACCCATAATGCAACCAGGAATTTAACCAATTCAGTCTTAGTTGCATTATGTGAAAAATTTGCTCTTTCAAATTTCAGAGTACAGGGGTAAAAGACCATACTTACTTTTCTCATAATGCAACTAAGATGGAATTGGTTAAATTCCTGGTTGCATTATGCGAAAAAGTGATGCTTGAAATTTTGATATGTCAAAATCAGTGTGTAGATTGATCAACATTTATCCTCTGCACAGGATATCAAATTTTGTCGACGCCCTGTATGACCATCCATCTGTCTGTCCATCCATCCATCCATCCAAACTTGTGTGTGCAACACCTCCTACATTATTGAACCGATTTTGATGAAACTTCTCAAACGATATGACTAGCAACTGAACATGCATATGTTCTAAACTTTTCATCTGCAACAATTTTAACCAGGTTATCTCCCATGAACTTTGATTTATTATAGATTTTCAAATGTGATTCTTGTGTGTGCAACTCTTCCTACATTATTGAGCCAAACATGGCCACTAATGAGTGCACATGTACATATTTCCAAATCTTCCATCTGTCTGATTTTTATGAGGTTATCTCCCCTTCAGCTTAGAAGATTTAACAGAGATTTGTACTGTGTACATGAGATTTTTGTGTGTGGAACACCTTCATTAATGAACCAATTTTGATCAAACTTCTCAAACGTTATGACTAACAAGTGGACATACACATCTTCCCAAATTTTGGATTTGTGGCGATTTTAACCTAGTTATATCCCATGAACTTGGATTGATTATTGCATTTTCAAGCTCAGCATTCAGAGGTGCATTCTCGTAAGCCGGAAGTGGGGGTATTAATCACCTTCGGTGATAGTTCTACAGTTAAAACTAGAAGTCCTGTCACGAAATGCACACAAATAGCACTTCGATCTGCGCGTTAATCTACGCATTGTGACCATTGTAAGGCTATCAAATCCTGTGCATATGGCCTGTGCACAAGCAATGTTGGTAACCCGGAGGTCCATTGGCAGAAACATTGCATGTGTTTGTTGTGAGTAACCATTTGAACCTGCTGTGCTTTGGATGCCATTCGATATGGTAATTGCGCTCATTTTCTACACGCAATTAAGCCTAGATAAGCGCACATTTCGTGACAGGACTTCTAGTTTTAACTGCAGTTTCATAAAATTTCAAGAAACCCATATCTTGTGACCTCTCATTGGAATGAACTTGACAAGCTCATTCAAGTGAGGAGTCACATGATACATTTTACTTGAAATATTTTTAAAAATAACCTTTTTTTCAACTGCCCAATTTGTAAATTGCGTGGGTGGATGTGGCAGATTTCTAAGGTAAAGGGATAAAATATGAACTCAGATACGTTTTGGTTTGTTGACATTGAGCAGGAAGCACATGGTGAAAATGGCATACTTTATTACATTCACTCAAATATTGTGATTTTGTTATCAGCATTCGATTTGTCCATGGTCATTCATAATAGGTAAAAAGTTCACTTGAAGATTATGGTCGCTGGTCATTTTTGACATAGGTGCATTGTATCTTTGATAAAAACCATTGATGTTACAAATCATCTTTGAAAAATAATTGACCATTCCACATTTATGGTGGAAATTTTTGTTTCAAGATTTAGACTAATATCATAATACAGCCCACTTAATTGGATATCTCTTTATTGAATAACTTTGTTAATTGAATATAACTTGTGAACACAAAACCATTTACCATTTATTAGCTCAACTGTCTGCAAGTCAGGGTGAACTATAGTGACCACTCACTGTTCGGCGTCTGTCATCCGTGAACATGATGTTTGCGTCTGCTCCTCCAAAACCGCTGAAATAATTTAAGTGAAATTTGAGATCCTTGTTTGTTATGACATCGCATTTTGATTTTTAGTTGAGTTGTGACAAAGTCAAACTCGACTTATAGTTTGATGAATGGCGGGAGGGCGGGCGTGCGTGCGTAAACAATTGGTTTCCGGATGATAACTTGATATTGATAATAGTCAACCCATGTTCATGAAACTTCATAGGTAGGTTGGTATCGGTGAGAGAAAGAACCCTATTAATTTTGGACTTGCTTGGTCAAAGGTGAAGGTCACAGTGATCTTGAACATACTAAATTGTAAACAATTGGTTTCCGGATGATAACTTGACTACGGTTGAACCCACATTCATGAAACTTCATTTGTATGTTGGCCTTCGTGAGAGGAAGAACCCTATTTATTTTGGACTCACTAGGTCAAAGGTCAAGGTCACAGTGACCTTGAACATAGTAAATCAAAACAATTGGTTTCCAGATGATAACTTGATAATGGTTCGACTCATGTTCATGAAACTTCATAGTTAGTTTGGCATCAGTGAGAGGAAGAACCTATTTATCTTGGACTCGCTAGGTGAAAGGTCAAGGTCATAGTGACCTTCAACATAGTAAATCATAAACAATTGGTTTCCGGATGATAACTTGATAATATTTCGACCCACATTCATGAAACTTCATAGGTAGGTTGGCATCAGTGAGAGGAAGAACCCTATTTATTTGGGACTTGCTAGGTGAAAGGTCAAGGTCACAGTGACCTTCAACATAGTAAATCGTAAACAATTGGTTTCCAGACGATAACTTGATAATGGTTTGACCCACATTCATGAAACTTCATAGGAAGGTTGGCCTAGGTGAGTGGGAGACCCCTATTTATTTTGGACACACTAGGTCAAAGACCAAGGTCACAGTGACCTTGAACATAATAAATTGTAAACAGTTGGTTTCCAGATGATAATTTGACAATGGTTCCACCTACGTTCATGAAACTTCATAGGTAGGTTGGCATTGGTGCAAGAAAGATCTCTATTTATTTTGGAATCACTGGGTCAAGGGTCAAGGTCACAGTGACCCTTCACATAGTAAATTGTAAACAATTGGTTTCCGGACGATAAGTTGATAATGATTAAACCCGCTTTTGTGCTGTCACAACTCGACATTGGATCGGTGATCCTATCGGCATTTCGTTCAACTCAAGTTGCCCCGCCCCTCAGTAGGGCCATACCCAAAAAGTGTGCTTAAATCTTAAAAAACCTTCTTCTCATGAACCAGCAGTAGCAGAAACTTGATAGTTGGTGTGCAGCTTCCTTTTTGAGGTGTAGACTCGGATTTGTTCAAGAGAAGTTTGTGGGCCTATATTTGCCATCGTTATGGGAGGGGCAAGAATTTTTGCCCCACCCAAAATTTCTATTTTCGAAACCAAGAGGCTGATTTGAACCAAATTTGATATGAGGGCTTATTGGGTCATAAGTAGTTTATTTATGCAAAAACAAATTTTCCTGGGAATGGCAGGAGCTAAAAATAGAAAAAATTCAAAACACCCATACCTGCAAAACAGCACAGCACTGAGAATTCTTATTTGGAATGAAGCTTCCTTAGGACCAACAGAATGAAATGGTAAAATATCTTTTGATATTTGGTATGCAGCATCCTTAGGGGGCCGAGATTCAAGTTTGTTCAAGCCATGTTCCTGGGTTCATACTCGGGCTCGCCGTGGGAGCCCAAATTATAACTTAGTTCAAAATGAGGAATTTAAAAAAAAAATCTTCTTCAGATCTAGCAGTCGGAATGTTTTGATATTCGGTATGCAGCATCCTTGGGGTGGGGGGGGGGGGGAGGGAGGAGGGGGGAGGGGGGAGATTCAAGTATGTTCAAGCCAAGTTCCTGGCTTAATATTTGAGCTCCCTGTGGGAGTCCGAATTATAACTGAGTTCAGTATGAGGAATTATCTTCAAAAATCTTCTTCACATCCACCAGTCAGAAAATTTTTCCTGTCACCCCATGGGAACCACAGGAGCTAAAAATAGAAAAAATTTAAAATGACCATCTCTCCTAAACTACACGGCACTGAGAATTTTATTTGTGAAGCTTCAAGCTTAGGAACAGCAGAAAGGAATGGGCCAAAAAGAATTTCCATTGGTTTTATCATAGGGTACTTTTCCATGACTTTGAAAAAATGCGGAGTCATAATTTTTATGCCCCCCCCCCCCCCCCCCGACTTAAGTTGGGTGGCATATAGTGATTGAAGTGTCCATGTGTCCGTGTGTGTGTGTGTGTGTGTGTGTGTGTGTGTGTGTGTCCAAGCCAATAACTCGAAAACTGTTAGGGCCACAGTCATCAAACTTCACACAATTATAAAGGACTATGGCAGGATGTGTCACACACCATAGCCGGGTTCGTACCTTCAAAGTCAAGTTCACATTTCAAGATCACACTAAAAATCGGTCAATATTCGTGTCTCAGCCATAACTCAGAAACGAATCATAGTACAATTGTTAAACTTTTTACAAATGTTAAGGATAGTCAGAAAGTGTGTCGCGTATAATAGTTTCCGCTGCATCTGAAGGGTGAAGGTCACAATTGACCTTCATATGTTCAGGGTCACAAATCGTATCTCAAGCACAACTCAAAAACTGTTAGGGCCACAGTCATCAAACTTCACACAATTATAAAGGACCATGGGAGGATGTGTCACACACTATAGCCGGGTTCGTACCTTCAAGGTCAAGGTCACATTTCAAAGTCACACTAAAAATTGGTCAATATTCGTGTCTCCGCCATAACTCAGAAACGAATCATAGTACAGTTGTTAAGCTTTTTACAAATGTTAAGAACAGTCAGAAGGTGTGTCGCATATAATAGTTTCCACCACATCTGCAAGGTGAAGGTC
Organism: Pictodentalium vernedei; assembly: GCA_031216915.1. Lineage (NCBI taxonomy): Eukaryota > Metazoa > Mollusca > Scaphopoda > Dentaliida > Dentaliidae > Pictodentalium > Pictodentalium vernedei. The sequence continues at coordinate 258,690,120 of CM062290.1, read as the reverse complement.
ACAATTGACCTTCATATGTTCAGGGTCCCAAATCGTGTCTTAAGCGTAACTCCAAAACTATTAGGGCTACAATCATCTAACTCCGCTCAATTATAAAGGACAAAGGGTGGATGTGTCACACACCACAGCCAGGTCCGTAAGGTCAAGGTGAATTTTTTTTTTTTTTGGGGGGGGGGGGGGGGGGGGGGGTGGAGGGGCATGTGTTACCTTAGTAACATTTTTCTTGTTTAACACTGTGAGTAATGGGAAAAACATTAAAGAATCTTCTTTTCCCATTCCACTGCTCCAAAGGCTTTCATATTTCACACATAACATCTTTGGAAGATTCATTCACATGTTTGTTGAAATCAAATCCTTGGGTCCATGTTTTGGCTCTCTATGGGCACTCAAATGTTCAGATTAGTGCAATATGAGGAACATTCTTTAAAAATCTTCTTCCGATCCACCAATTAGAATCTTTTGATATTTTTTGGTATGCAGCATCCTGAGGGTGGTAAGATTCAAGTTTGTTCAAGCCAAGTCTCTGGGTTCATATTAGGGCTCCCTGTTGGAGCCCAAATTATAACTCAGTTCAATAAGAGGAATATTCTTTAAAAATATTTTTCTTCAGATCCCATTGTCAGAATCTTTTGATATTTGGTATACAGCATCCTCAGGGATGTGAGATTCAAATTTGTTCAAGCCAAATCCCTGGGTTCTAGTTTGAGCCCCCTGTGGGGGCCCGAATTATAACTTAGTTCAATATGAGGAATATTCTTTAAAAATCTTTTTTTTCAGATCCACCGGTCAGATTCTTTCGATATTTGGTATAAGCTTTTCTTAGGAGAGGCTGATGCAACTTGTTCAAATCAATTTCTTGGGTGGATATTTAGGCTACCGTGTCAGGTGAGTGCCCTCAGACCCTCTGGGGCCTCTTTTTTATTTATTTATTGTGGTTTAAGAACACTTTCGACAGCCAGGGTCACCTCGTGTTGAACAGTTTTACGGATGGAGGAAGCTGGAGAAGTCAGAGAGAACCACAATGGTGAGCAACTGTCAGGTTCCCCAACATACTAACTCCACACAAGCAGGGTTAGTATTGGTTGAAGATAAGTGCACCATCGACGTGCAGTACCCCTTAGTACACAACATCATCGTGGGCAATGGGGGTGAAGTGTCTTGCCCAAGGACACAATGCGGTTGCCACAGGTGGGATTCGAACCGAGGACCTCCCACCTTGCTGCCTGCACCTATACCTACTGAACCACCGTGCCCACTCCATTTACCATACTTTCAATAAAAATTTAACCTGTTAATTGAATATAGGCTATAGATATAAACTTCAGTTAAATGAATAAAAAATCTTGCAGAATGTCAAGAAATTACCCTGACAGTCAGGAAATTTCCCTTGTCTGTAGACCAATTTGGATTCAGTACAGCCATCAGCTCATGGAGCTCTGTCAAACAATATATAATAGATTAAATGCTCACTTTATCTCAAGAATACAGGAAAATGATAAATCTCAGTTAATTCCATAATTTTCACCAGCACAGTGGCTTTTCAATTAACAGGATTCCACTGTACGCACATTTTTAGTAAATTATTGCTTCATCATGTGCAATATCATTATGGAGCATCAGGGGAGACAGTACCGAATATCTTTTCCAGAGAATTTTTAGTTTACTGCACATCAAGGGAGACAAGTACCTTCAGGTCTGTGTGCAGAGATTATCACAGCTGAGCAGGCATTTTGTTCTTCATTTTATCTTTGACTACATGTTTATGCAATCAGTCCAAAATAACCTTTTTCCAAAACATGTACATTGACAATTATTGCATGAAAAGCTGCACCTAAAAACATGCAAGGAAAACAAACAAAAATTGGGACAATGATTATTTGTAGATTAATGCACACTGTTCCACACTTCAAAATGTAGATTGCTTGATTAACTGTGAATGATAATTCTAAACATATTTGTTGTAAAGTACTTCTTTGATGGAACTCTAGGATGTGGAGTAGTGTTTGTTCACTGTGGTAGTTGAGTGCTTTTGGGGTTGTAAATAATGAGGAAGGGGATGTAGTGGTGTGTGACAGCACCCCAATTGGTGTCTTAAATATGAATTTGCTCTTGCTAGAAGTAGCCATGTACTTTCTTTTGACACTAGAATTTGGACTTATATCACATGTGCAGTGGGTCATCCAAATGGATGTCTGTGATTGCCCTTTTAAGGCTGTCATGGGCCAAGCATGACAAATTTGAAGTATGTTACAGTTAAACCTTGAAGTCCTATCATCAATCACCTGCAAATAGAATGTCACTCTGCATGTGGTCTGTATGCTATGACTATAGTAAGGCGATCAAATTCTGTACATATTCCCTGTGCATCTGGAGGTTCATTTCCTGATACATTGCTTGTGTTTTCTATTGATAACCAGGAGAATCTATTCTTTGGATGCCATTCGATAGAGATAATTCGTATAATTCCACCTCAAAACTTTTCCACCCATAAAACTGTCACGGTCACGATTAGCCATTGTGCATAAGTATGTGACCTTAAACGCCAATAAATAAATAAATAAATAAATAAATAAATAAATAAATAAATACCTCAAAACTATCTCAAAATAAGCCCAAAGTTTGTGACAGGGTTTCCAGATTTAACTGTGCTTGCTAATAAAATTAAAAGGTTGAAAGTCCATGTGTGACAACTACTACATGTGTTTATCCACATATAAGACCGCTTGAGTTTTTTAACTATAATCCCAACTGACTTATATTCAATCTACTCTGTCAAGGCATGCCTTGATGATGTTATCAAGGTATGCTGTGATGATGATGTTGCAATATTTATGAGTCCAGACTTGTGTATTACAGGATAAATCAGGTTTACATCTCCCTCCAATCACCCCATGCCACCAATCACACCATGGGAAGCCTGTGAGGTGAAGTAGTGCTTGTTTAAGTTCTGATTTACTGGTAAAATAGGACCTAGGACCCTGTCACCAATGCTGGGAGGGGGGGGGGAGTCCTCTCAAATGAGCAGCATGGGTATAAATTTGCAGGACTTGCCTTCATCTCCATGTTGTGGTCATGATTAGCCATTGTGCAGAAGTATTAAACACCAATAAATAAACAAATATCACCTCCCAATCAATGATTTTTATGATGACACTGAGTGCGTCTTTACTGGTATAATAGAACCAACATTGTGGTGAATAAAGTGGGCAGTATATTATAAATTATTGGCGTAACTTGATTTTATTGTACTTGTTTTGTGGTCACAATATAAGCAGTAAGTGTTTTAACTCTTTCCTAATGAATCGGCCATATCAACTTGCTTAATTTACAAATTGAGGATTTGAAAAAACAAAATTTTAAACCAATTTCAACAGAACCATATCATGTAACCCACTTATTGGAATGAGTTTGTTGAGTTTATTCGAATGAGGGGGCACACAATGTGTTTTTTTTTCTGATTTCAACAAAAATATTTAGAATAATAAATGTTCATATCGTGTGTTAGGTGAAGGACTAAATCTCTATAAATACAGAGTTCACCCAGTCTTGAAAGTATTTTAATTTCATATTTCAAGGCCTTGAAAAGCAGGATATTTTGTACTTGGGCCTTGCAAAATTCTTGAATTTTGTCAGTATGTTTCAATAGTCTTCTGCTTTGTGTATCATAATTATGCTTAATGTGAGTTAAACAGAAAATAGTTTAGTCTGCATCTGATAAAAAACATAAAGTGTACATTTTGGCAAAGAAATGAAATAAGTGGTACACAATGTATAGACAATACAACAATCAATCTGATTGGATAATAAATGTATATTTGCCACTCACGTTTCCAGTTTCAAGTTACCCACTCTTCTGTTTGTTAAAAATAATAATCAGTTTACTTTTTTTTAACACTTCCCTTTATGCAACCCTGTCCAGATCTACACCCAATATGAAAAAAAAAAAAAATTCTCACAATTTTGGCTTCTAAGACATTGCACTTATAAGCTTGATGATTACATGTCATGAGTGCTTAACACATCTGGCCCATTTGGAACTTATACTGCAAGCAAGTTATTACATTTCGGAACTGTGGTGCCTATTTTAGAGGACTTCCACCCCCAGGCATATGGTTTCAGATCCTATTTTATTAGCTCACCTGACTGAACGTCAGGGTGAGATTTTCTTATCACTCTTCGTCCGTCGTCCGTCGTCGTGTTGTCCATCGTCCTGTGTGAAGGTGGTGTTTGAGCCTCTTTCTCCTAAACCATTGGCCACATTTTAATTAAATTTCATGTAAGTAGTGGTTATATAGGGGCATTTTGATTTTTATGCAAATTAGGATTCGGCTCATATTGAGCAGAGGGGTGTGGAAAAAATGGCCTTATTTTTTAAAAATCTTCTAATGAACCACCAGTAGCAGAGACTTGATATGTGGTATACAGAGTCCTTTTGAGGTTTAGAATCAAGTTTGTTCAAGAAAAGTTTGTGGGGCATTATTTGCCTTCGTTATGGGAGGGGCAAAAATTTTGGCTATGCCTAAAATTTCTGTTTTCAGAACCGTGAGGTCGATTTGAACCAAATTTGATATGAGATGATAATGGGCCATAAGTAGTTGATTGATGCAAAAAAATGTTTTCTCATTGCCCAGTGGGAACCTCGGGAGCTAAAAATAGGAAAAACCTTAAAACTGCCTAACCTCCAAAACTACACGGCACAGAGAATTCTTATTTTGTATAAAGCTTACTTTTATCCAGTAGAATAGAATGGTTAAAAAAAAATCCCTATCGGTTTGATCACAAGGTACTTTTTTTCAGGACTTTGAAAAAGTGCTGAGTCAGCACTTTTTAGTACTGTAGGCAATGGGAAAAACATTAAAAAATCTTCTCCAGATCCAGCAGGCAGAATCTTTTGATATTTGATATGCAACATTGTGGGGTGGATCTGATTCAAGTTTGTTCAAATCGGCCGCCTGGGTTCATATTTGGGCTCAGTATAGGAGCCCGATTTTGAACTTAGTGCATTTCAGGCAAATTTCTTCAAAAATCTTCTTCTCCAGATCCAGCAGGCAGAATCTTTTGATATTTGGTATGCAACATTGTAAGGTGGATCTGATTCAAGTTTGTTCAAATCGGCTCCCTAGATTCATATTTGGGCTCACTATAGAAGCTCGAATTCAAACTTAGTGCATTTCAGGCAAATTTCTTAAAAAATCTTCTTCTCCAGATCCAGCAGGCAGAATCTTTCGATATTTGGTATGCAACATTGTGGGGTGGATCTGATTCAAGTTTGTTCAAATTGGCACCCTGGATTTATATTTGGGCTCACTATAGAAGCCCGAATTCGAACTTAGTGCATTTCAGGCAAATTTCTTAAAAAATCTTCTTCTCAAGATCCAGCAGGCAGAATCTTTTGATATTGGGTTTGCACCATGCTTAGGAGGATGAGATTCAAGTTTGTTCAAGCCAACTCCCTGGGTTCATATTTGGGCTCACTGTGGTATCCTGAATGATAACTTAGTTCAAAATGAGGAATTTTCTTTAAAAATCTTCTTCAGATCCAGCAGTCGGAATGTTTTGATATTTGATGTGCAGCATCCTTAGGGGGGTGGGATTCAAGTTTGTTAAAGCCAAGTCCCTGGGTTCATATATCCTGTGGGAGCCCAAATTATAACTTAGTTCAATATGAGGAATATTCTTTAACAAGAGGCCCCACGGGGCCTGAAGCGCTCATCTTGTACAGAACACAATTTAAACAGAGTCCAAGAATGAGTCTACATTAAGCAAGCCATCTCCATAGGCTACACTGTCAATCCTTGAGTCCCTCAGAAGTGACAAAAATAATCTGGGCATCATGCCTTTTCTTCAGTTGGTCATAAGTAAAATGTAGAGCTCCCCTATGAAGCCCCTTGATACAACCTATGTGGATTAATCTTAATATCACTAGAGGGTACTGAATACAAAATTTTTAATTCTTCAGCAAAATGGCCAATTCTGGCTCCCATAGAGAGCCCAAATATTAACCCAGGCTCTTGATTTGAACACAGTTAAATCTGACTTTCCTAGAGATGTTGTGTACCTAATATGAAAGCATTCTGACTGTTGGATCTGAAGAAGAGAAATTGTAAAGAAATTTCTTCGAACTGCACTAAGTTCAAATTTGGGCTACCATAGCGAGCCCAAATATTAACCTATGGATCCGATTTGAACAAACTTGAATCTGACCCCCCCCCCCCCCCCCCTCCCCCCCATAGTCCAGGCACATTAGACATAAAAATGAGAAAGTAAGGAAAAAAATCGGAGAAAGCTGATTTTTTTATATGTTTCCGGGACACACATTGCGGATAAAGTGTGAAAAGTCCCCGCGAATCCGAGTTGAGCTTTTTTAGTTATAGCATTTTTTTGATGAAAAAAAAAAATTTAAAAAAATATTCGACCCAGCTCCATATTTCTCATTCTTATTCGCCTTAGTAGGGTGAGAATCATAAATATCGTGCTGAATTATATTGAGAATGCATATCCCCAACAGAAAATGCCAACTTTGTACCAATCCTCACACTCAATGGTGAAATATTCACGAAAATGTACAAAATTACGAAAAAAAATTTATTGTTTTCATACACACAACGGTACACAACGTCCATTAAATCAAATCTACGACTACTTTGGGAGTTAAATTATATATCAAAAATTGCAGAAAAGCAGTGGCTTTATAATGATATATAACAATAGTCATTTATTCCATAATGAACTGGTGAAACATGTGAAATATTAACCATACCCCCTAAACTCAAATTCAAACGGCATCGACTTTTCTCATTCAAATACCGTATTATATCAATTTACACTGCTCTCATGTTTGCACAAACTGAATGTGAGAAACAGGGACTGAACGTTTGTCCAGTGACGTTTGACCAACCACTTTATATCAAAGCAGTGGAGATTGTGTCTTCGTCAGATAAGTTGACAAAAGTTTTCGTTAGACTCGGCGGCTTCCATATGATTATGTCATATTTAGGGGCAATTGGTTCGATCATGGCTGGTAGCGGCTTGGATGAACTTTGGGGGACTGTTTATGCTGGTGGGTCAATCCATCATTTGATCAGTGGCCATGTATATTCAAGAGCAGTTCGTGCCCATTTGCTAACACAAATTGCCATTACAAAACTTGTGTTTGAAGAAAGCCGAACACTAGATAACATAGACTGCACAGAAGTCAATGAAATATTCTGTGGACTTGCCAGAGGTGACTGTACAACAGCTGACGCTGTCAATCAAGAAAGTGTCAACCATCTACTGTCAAAATTACACGAACTGCTCCAGAATGCGTCCATAGGATGCACAGAAAAGCTTTGGGTACAATACTACGAGCAAATAGGTCTTCTCCAGTTGTTTTTGAGAGCAGAGCGCACAGGCAACTGGGAACTCCACACATATTGTGTTCGCAATATGATTCCAGTATTTCACGCAGGTGGTCATTTTGCATACGCAAAAAGTTCTCATCTCTATTTGCAGCAGATGAATGAGCTAACAGAAATAATGCAACAGGATGATTTGAAGTTGTTCACTGAGAAAGGTTACTTTACCATAAGGCGCTCAGATAAATTCTGGGATGGGATATATTCTGATCAGACCATAGAGCAGTGTTTAATGAGAATGTTCAAGCTCCCTGGTGGTCTCACACATGGCAGGGGAATAACCGATAGCACTGTTGCGAAATGGGTACATGGACTACCTCTTTGCCTTCCGATATGTAATGCTCTCGAAAATTTTGTTCATGTTCACACTGGTCATGGCGAACAACATCGGGATCTCCGTCAAAGTTCACAATTGACTGATGCCAATGATATCACCAAATTATTGAACTGGCTCAGAGTGCATTCCCCCTTTCAGAATAGAGATCCACTATAATTAGTCTCTATAGCGACCGGGCTTGTGGCCGACGAAACTGTGAACTGTGACCAAGTTCGCAGAATTGGTGAATGTTGCGTATCGAATGTTGTAAGCAAAACGTTCAACAGCATCAAACTACGACGTGTTGACACTGTGAAGTCTTTCGCATCGATGGCAAATAGCATCAAAGTCCGTGGAAGTAAGGTAGTGATTAACCCCACAATTCTGTTCAACCGCATCACATGTGTTATTCAGTCACAAGCAGAGATGGAAGAGTATCTCAAATATGAACTCGCCCCGAAACCACCAGCATTGTTTGATTCAGCTGGAATGAGGAAGACACAGAAAAGCACGCTCGGTAAGATCCTCAAAACATACGGTTCCGAGCAAACTAAAATCCCAGAACATTCTCTGTTGTAGATGGTGGATTTTTATTGAGGGCAGTTGTATGGCCTAAACAGTCGTCATACAAGGACATATGTACATCATATTTCAATTATCTGGTGAGACATTTTGGGGCGAACGTCGTGGTTGTTTTTGATGGTTATGCTTGTACAATGTCGACAAAGGGCATGGAACAAGCCCGTAGATCTAAAGACAGGTATTCCATTGATATCAATATCTCATCCGAGTTACCAGCCACCACACCCCAATCCGATTTCCTTGCAAATGCTAAGAACAAAACCCAACTGATCGATCTTCTAATGCAGGAGCTATCTGCTATCAATATTCAGTCCAAGCAGGCCGAGGCTGATGCTGATGTACTGATAGCCGAAACTGCACTTGACATCGCTCAAGATGACAACAATGTTGTCGCTGTGGGAACAGACACAGACTTGTTAGTCATTCTTACCTCTCGAGTTCAACCGGGATGTAATATTCACATGATGTATTCCATTACCCCAAACTTACTAGTTTCAGTTAGTGAAATAGCAACCAAAATGGGTGACCATAGAAGCAACCTCCTTGTAGCACATTCTATAAGTGGTTGTGACACTACTTCTGCACTTTTTCGAGTTGGTAAGAAGAAAGTATTCAGTACAATTGTCTCCGATGTTACTAGCGACTCACAACAGTATGTCAACACAATTTTGGCAGATGACAGTACACCAAGTGCAGTAGCCGCTGCCGGGGAACAACTTCTCCTGATCTTATACGGGAGTAAAACTGTTTCCTCTCTCGACCAATATAGATATGTCACTTACAAGCGTTATGTAGCAAAATCTAAACTGAATAAACCTATCGACCTAGCCTCACTCCCACCAAGCAGCGATGCTGCACAACAACATGTCTACAGATGTTATCTCCAGGTCCAACAATGGCTGGGCACTTCGCTTCCTCCGACGGATTGGGGGTGGTCGCTAGACAATGGACTTCTTGTACCGACTGCAGCCACAAAGCCATGTGCCCCCGATAACCTACTGAATCTGATCAGTTGTGGTTGCAAGAGTGCTTGTACAAAAAGGTGTGGGTGTAAGAAGGCAGGACTCTCTTGCTCAGGTTTGTGTAATTGCAGTTCGGATTCTTGTAACAACCACAGAAACACTGTCCTGTCGGAAATTTCTGAGTTCGATGAATAATATGTATATAGGTCATGTCATTTCTGTATATAGCGTTGATAATAGTCAATGTAACTTAATCCGTGTTGATTGATTTGTACATTCTGTAAATATTATTTAGTGATTTTTGTACATTCTGTAAATATTATTTATTGATCTAATGCTGCCAGACACAGACGTGTCTGTTCGGTCCCAAGCCCGAAAATAGTTGAGTTCTCATGCTGACGAATTTTATGCCAAAAGGGGAACTCGGCCAGAAGCAGAGGGGGTCTTCCATAATGTCTATTTTGTAAGCAATGATAAAAGTCTTCAAATGGTGGTGGATTTTTTATCGTCTGTCCAACTAACATCCCGTTCTGTACTACGACCCTTTGGGCAAATCCGTTGGGAAAATCGTCATTTTTTGCGTAAATCCGATACTTTTTTGTGAATTTTCAATAATTTTTCGCAGAAATTGTCACAGAATGCACATTTTCCTCTAGGTAAATGTATATTAGACATTATGTAGCTCGAAATACGCGTAAACAAAAAATACAGTTGGATCAATTCGAGGTTACAAAGTTCGTGCGATTTTTAAAAAATTTTTTCAAACGCGTTTTCGAAAAAAGGCTGTAGAAAAAAAAGCTCAACTGGGATTTTAGGGGACTTTTGTCTAATCGTTCAGTGACATGTACTCGCCATTCCCTGAAAAAATCAGCTTTCTCCGATTTTTTTCCCTAGTGAAACCTAATGTTCTTGGGCTACTAGAGTTGTTGTATACCAAATGTGAAAGCATTCTGACAAGTGAATCTGAAGAAGAAGATTTTTGAAGAAATTCCCTCATATTGTACTAAGTTAAATTTCATGTTCCCATATGGAGCCCAAATATTAACCTAGGCACTCGAATTGAACAACCTGGAATCTGACCCCCCTAGAGATGTTGTATACCAAATATAAAAGCATTCCGACTGGTGGATCTGAAGAAGAAGATTTTTAAAGAAATTTCCTCATATTGCACTAAGTAAAAATTTGGGCTACCATAGTGAGCCCAAATATATACCTAGGGATCTGATTTGAACAAACTTGAATCTGACCCCCATAGAGATGTTGCATACCAAATATCAAAGCATTCTGACTGATGGATCTGAAGAAGATTTTTTTAAATTACCCTCCATATTGAACAAAGATAAAATTTGGGCTTCCGTAGGAAGCCCAAATATTAACCTAGGGACTTGGTTTGAAAATCTAGAATCTGACCCTCATAACAATGATGTATACCAAATATTAAAAGATTCTGACTGGTGGTTCTGAAGAAGAAGATTTTTAAAGAATATTCCCCATATTACCCTATGTTAAAACTTCGAGCTCCTGTAGAGAGCCCAAATATATGAGCTTTATTTCAACAAACATTTTTCTGACCCCCCTATGAATGCTGTATACCAAATATCAAAAGATTCTGATGATTGGTTCTGGAGAAAAGATTTTTTAAGATTTTTGCAAATATGCTGACTCAGCATTTTTTCGATGCCCATTACAGAACGCCCTAACATAACCGATGGCAATTTTTTTTTACCATTCAATTCTACTGGTCATAAGGATACTTCATACCAAATAAAAGCTCTCTGTTACGTGGGGTTTGGGAAACATGAGCGTTTGAAAATATTTCTATTTTTAGCTCCCAGGGTTCCCATGGGGATGCAGGAAATGTTTTTTTTGCATGGGTCAAGTACTTATGACCCAATACTACCACATACCAAATTTGGTTCATACCGGACCATCGGTTCAGAAAATAGAAATTTTTGGCGGGGCCAAAAATCTTACCCCTCCTATTACAAAGCCAAATATTACTTCACGAACTTCATTTGAACAAACTTGATTCTACACCTCATATGGAAGCTCCATAGCAAATATCAAGTCATTGTACACACTGGTTCTTGAGAAGAAGATTTTAAAAATATTTTGGAGCATTTAACCCCACTCCCTCCCTATGGGGCTGGGCATGCAGAGTTGAACAAAAATGAAATGCCCCTTTGGGACCATCACTCACACAAACTTTCACTTGAATTGGCCCAGAGGCTTTGGAGGAGAAGACCAAAACATGGTGTTGACGGACGACGTACGACAGACGACGGACGGAGAGCAATGAGATTAGCTCAGCTTGACTTTGTCAAGATGAGCTAAAAATCTTTTTTTTTAGATCCACTGGTCAGAATCTTTGGATATTTGGTATAAGCTTTTCTTAGGAGGAGCAGATGCAACTTGTTGAAATCAAATCTCTGGGTTGATATTTAGGCTACCATGTCAGGTGAGCGCCCTCAGGCCCCATGGGGCCTCTTGTTTTATGAGTAAAGCAGAACTTGTTTACTGCAGTAAACAAGCACTGCTACACTTCCTGGGGTCCCCACAGAGATGAGAACTGGGCTATGGTAGCTAGTAATTAGGGAAAAGAGTATACAAAAATGTATTGAGAATGGATCCCATAACAGGACACTGCAGACCACAAGGAAAAAAGTCCTGCAGATTGTTTTTTTTATGTGTTTTGCATTATTTTCTGCAAACCTTTGGTCTCTATTTTTGTTTGCATTGAAAAACCTTAAAAATAAGACTCATTGAGCTCTGCCAAACAAGATTGAATTGGTTAAATGTCTAGTTTTATTATTAGTTATTATTTGTTATCACTAAATTATTATTGTTCTCCTGTTATTGCCTTGTTAAAATTAATGGGAGAGTACCTGTAGGTGCTCTCCCATAAACTATAACAAGGCAAATCCATATAGACTAAATAAAACCACTTCAAGGATAATATGAAGTACATACATAGAATAGGAAGACTTTAACCCTTTACCCAACGCAGGCTATATCAAAATTTAATATTGTAAATATCATTTTTTAAAGTTTTTCAAAAATTTCAACAAAACCATATGATGTGACCCCTCATTGGAATGATCTCATTCCAAAGAGGGGTCACATGATATGGTTTTGTTGAAATTTTTTGAAAAATAATATTTTTTTCAGCTGCTGAATTTGCATATTACCCGGGCAGATGTGGCCTATTGATTGGATAAAGGGTTAAGTTGTGGTACAAGAACCTCAGAATGAAACCCCGTATAATTTTTTGGCCATTATCCCAATCTTCTAGTCCCTGTAGGAAAATTTGTATGAACCTTGTATAACGTTTTGATCATTACCCCAATCTCTCTATCCCCTGTAAGAAAATTTGTATGATCCCTGTATAACCTTTTGGCCCTTACACTAACCTCTCAACACCATTTAGGAAATGTATATGAACCCTGTATAACCTTTTCCCTCTCACCCCAACATCTCAACTCCATTTATGAAATGTCTATAAATAGTGTTTAACTTTCAGGCCATTACCACCCCTCAACTTCATTTATGAAATGTGTTGGAACCATGTAAAGTGGAACCCACTTAATTGTATATCTTTTAATTGAATAACCTAGTTAATTGCATATAATGTACAAATGCCAAACCATTTACCATACCTTCAGTACAAATTTTACCTGTTAATTACATAGAGGTTATGCAGTAAACTCCCGTTAACTGAACAAAAAACCTTGTAATCAGTTGAAGAATTAAGTGGACAAACACTGAATGCTCCACATTTATAGACATTTTTGCCTCTCTTATCCAATAAAGGTATTCAGTCTATTATATCTTGTTTGACAGATCTTAATGAGCTCTGTCAAACAAAATATAATTGAATAAATGCTCAATTTGTAACTGGAAGATAGGAAAATGACCCCATTCCTGTTAATGTTATTATGCCTCTGCCAGTTTGGGGAAGGGGCATTAACTCTTAACCCGCTGAGTAATTTTAAAATATTTTTCATCAAATCTATTCATGGCTTCTGTATAGCAGCCATCACTAGATTTGATGAAAAATTCATGAACATTTGATACAAGAAATCTTTGGCAAAGAAGTTTTCACAACTTTCAGGAGAAAATTTGGAAAATTTGGTTAAGTATCCTCAAACTTGGCTTATTTTAACAGCAAGAGATTTCCTGTCCTGGGTGGGAATTTCTGCCAGCAACATGCAAGGAGTTAAGTGTTACCCGTGTCCATCCATCCATCCATCCATCCATCCATCCATCCATCCATCCATCCATCCATCCATCCATCTGTCCATCCATCCTTCTGTCCATCCCAAACATGGTTTCTAGATGGTAACTGAACAAAATGAAACAAAATTTCATACTTAGGTTTAAAACCACATAATATAGGTTGGGATTGATAGTGAGCTTAGCCCGATATTTTTAGGCAGAGTTATGTCCCTTTTCGACTTAGAAGACATGTTGATATTGGTTTCCGGATGGTAACTTGAGTTACAGGTGTCCAATTTTAATCAAACTTGGAATATAGCTTACTGCAGGCAATGTACCAGACGAGTTTGATTTTGAGTGTGGTGTGATAATTTTTTTGGAATTATGGCCCCTTTTTAGACTTTATTAACTAGCAGGGGCATCAGAGTCTCAGGGACACCCAGCTGTATTGGTTCTATGTTTTAATGGAGATAAGATAAGATATTTATTAATTCAATATCAACAAAGATAAATGCCTAGAAGTTCATGCTTGGCAGTGGGAGGTGTGGGCACAGCTACCCTTGGCATTATATATGGGGGTTTAACAGCACTCTCAACAGCCAGGGTTACCTTGTGTCAGACAATTTTATGGGTGGATGAAACCAGAGTACTGGGAGAGAACCACTGAAGAGTGGCTAGCAACTGTCATACTCCCTAGCGTACTATCTCTGCACAAGCAGGGTAATCATTGGTTGAAGATAAATGTACCATTGATGTGCAGTACACTTTAGTACACAGCACCAGCATGCCCCCTTGACCAAGGATACAATGCAGTTACCCTTGGTTTGAAGTTCTCTGCCATAACCACTGAGCCACCGCTCTCCCTGTCAATTGTATACTCCTGTTAAATGAATATTTTTCCAGGCAAAGTGGCTACTCAGTAACAGGGTTCCACTGTGTAACTTTTTGACTTCACATGCGTCAGAGCCCTCAGTACTAATAATTCTTTCTGCCAAATATGACTTTGTCCCTCACCTTTTGGTTAAAACTAGAATAGGGGATATACTAGATGACATGTGTCCATCCATCCATGCATCCATCCATCTGTCCATGCATCCATCCATCCATCCATCCATCCGTCCATCCATCTGTCCATCTGTTCGTCCGTCCGTCCATCCATCCATCCATCCATCCATCCATCCATCCATCCATCCATCCATCCATCCATCCATCCATCCATCCATCCATCCATCCATCCATCCATCCATCCATCCATCCATCTGCAGTAATATCTCAGCAGTGAGTTGATGGATTTCAATAAAATTTGGTTTGAGGAATCCTTGTGACCAGCAGCCACTCCTGCACATGTTATAAAAAGTTACATGCATATTTTTCACCAGAGTTACAGCCCTTACTTTGTCAATTTTTCATGATTTTTTTGCGTTCACAGTTAAATCTCAGCAGTAAGTGGATGGGTTTCAATGAACTTTGGTATGAGGTATCCTTGTGACAAGCTGTTCCTGCACATGTTATAGATATTATGCACCTGTGTGCAGGCTGCATAGTTTTTCTCTTCTTCAAACTATCGTTATTTTTCTGCACTTCTTGAATTTCTCTGATACTAATATTACTATATGCTATTTAGGATGGTATATGGAATAACAGGGAAGTGTTCTTTTCTACATTTTGGCATCATTCTGTGGAAGAAATCCATGTTTGTGTTGACTTTTTGTGTATTGTATTTCACTCTTGAGCACAGCTCTCCATAAAAGACTTATGTTACATGAATATGTCACACACCAGTTACAATGCTGTTACCAGTGTCGAGTCAATGAACAATTCAGGTGTGACGAGTGACAAGCTTGTCACATATAGTCTGGAATTGTTACGTACTCTCAACAGACAATTTATCAATGGTGTTTACAACACTGTACAATTTCATCTTACCGATGCAAATATCGCCGTCATTAAATCTCTTGTCATATTATGCTGACGAAGAAACAGAAGAGGCAGTCAACGACTCTACAAAAGGTATGAAACCAAATCTCTGAATACAAACAACTTAGTCGGTGTGAATATAGATAAACTATCCTAGTCCAAAGATGATGAAATCAAAATTTGTCAATCAAATCAAATTTGTTTACTAAATACAAGGTCCATTGTGAATAAAACTACCTCAACGACAATTCCATCTCTGTAACGGCGATAACCGAGACTTGGCTCACTGCAGTAGACACACTCACGGTTGGCAAACTGCAGCAGAACAGCAGGCAATTCTTGCATATCCTGTACTCGACCTCCAGGGGCGGCAGGGGCAGACTATTAGCTGATAACTGTTATACCATCAAGAATCTCCCCACTCAAGTCATTTGAGGCCTTAGAAGCCTCTGTCACATGCATCTAATTCACTGCTCATCTGTCGTGTATCGGCCACCATCCCAAGCCAAATCCAATGTAACTTAATCTAATTCAGAGGTTTTTTCAGATCCCTTTTAGTGTCACCATCGAAATTTATAGTGGCTGGTGATTTAAACTTTCATGTTGATGTAGATAATAACACTGATGCCTGTAAACTTAAAGATCTTCTACTTTCAATGAATTTATCCCAGCACGTAGCTGAACCAACCCATAAAGCCGCTCAAATGCTTGATCTGCTAATAACTAGAGACTCTGAATGTGATTTAGTTCACGAAATCTACGTTACTGACATGGCATTATCAGATCATTTTGCTGTTGAGTTTAAACGCAGCTGGTTACGACTGGCACCAAGCAGAAAGAAAATTTCCTACAGAAAATTTCACAATGTTGATGTGACGAAACTCGGTGAGGCGATTTCACTCAGCGCAAATGAAACTAGCTTCCATGAGACTGTTGATAAAATGTTTCACCACTTTACATCGTCCATGCATAAACTTGCCAATCTACATGCCCCTGTTTCAACCTGGACAATAACTATTCGGCCTAACACACAACGGTTCACGGATGATATAAGACATGCAAAGTCTCTACGTCATAAACGTGAGCAACAGTGGCGGAATTGCAAACTTTGTGTTCACAAAGACATGTACATTCACCAGAGAATTCGTGTCAAAAGTTAATTACAGAAGCCAAGAAAAACGACTTTGCAGGCATAATTAATGACAATATTAATAGACCAAACACACCACTAACCACTGTCATAGATACGCTATTACACCACAAGAAATCCTCTGTGTTACCAGAACACATGTCGGTGTCCTGCATAGCAGATCATTTTTCAAATTTTTTCACCGGAAAAATCAAGAATATAAGGGCAGGTCTGAGTACAGACTGCGATAGCAGTGAGAGTTTACTGACGGAAGTCAGGAAATCCACACAGTCACCAGCTGCGCCTAGACTTGACTCCTTTAAGCCATTAACGCTTGAAGAATTCAAGCGCATTGTGCTTAAGGCCCCTTCTAAACAATGCGCTCTTGATGTTCCTACTTGGCTGCTCAAGGGGTGCATACTTGACATTAACCCTTGGCTGTTAAAACTTGTAAATTCCTCTTTAGTCTCCGGAGTTTTTCTGTCAGGTATGAAAAAGGCCCTTGTTACCCTGCTTTTAAAAAAACCTGGTTTGGATACAGAAATACTAAAAAATTACTGACCTGTGTCCAACCTTTCAATCATTTCGAAGGTTGTTGAGCACGCTGTGGCGCTTCAGTTAAATCAGCATTTGTCCGAGTATGGACTGTCTGAACTTTTCCAATCTGCATATAAACCTAACTGCAGTACTGAGACGGCCCTCCTTCATGTGCAAAATGATATCCTGATGTCCATGGATAAGCATCTCATTTCCTGTATTGTGTTGCTCGATCTGGGTGCTGCTTTCGACACTATCGATCACAGCATTCTTCTCCACAGACTAGAACATAGATTAGGCATCACTGGCAGTGCTCTTGATTGGTTTACATCTTATCTCAATGATCATTCCCAGAGTATTTTTATAAATGGCTCCTTTAAACTTGCATTAAAATACAGGGTCCTTCAAGGATCTGTACTTGGGCCTCTGCGTTACTTGATATATGTTCTCCCTCATCTGTAAACACAGTCTTCAATACCACTTTATGCTGACAATACCCAGTTGTATATACATTTCAAGTCTGATCTGGGATCTGTGTCACGTAAAAGGTTAGAAGAGTGTGTTACTGACATCAATCATTGGTTGAACAGTAATTGTCCCTGTATTAGTATGCATCACATCTTCTGATTGGTCAACGTGACCGAAACAAATAGCCATGGTATCGGCTATCTTCAAACATGCAGGTGATAAGAGCGCGAGCCGTTGTTCCCCCTTTGTTACTCGAGAAACATCCAGGTGATAAAAATAACCTTTGACCCCACCTGGGTCACCTCGATTGCAGAAACTCCTATTAGAACTGTTAAGTTATATCCAACTTATTGTCGTATTGTAGTGAATACTAATACAAATTAAAAAACATTGTTGCAGCCCTATGAGTAGAAGCACTTGTTGGCTGTCGTATTCGATGAGAACTGAACATATTGAATCGGGTTCGCAAATATACAGTTGCGCTCCGTTTATCTTCGATATCGCTTGGGCAGAATGCAAAATGTCAATCTCGCACTTTGCTTGTCACTCTGATGGAGACATCGTTCGCAAACAGATTGAACTCCTGCCTAAATCCACTGCCAAATCAAATAATTCTGCCACACGGCTTTTTAGAGAGTATTTAAACTGTCAGAGAAAGACTTTGATAGTGAATTTGAATCAGTTTTAAAACTTCACCAAAGTGACACCAAAGTGAAAAACTTCTCCATGTGTGACCTGGTTTATAAACAACGATTCGGAAATAGACTTAGTCTATTTATAGTTTTGCTGTTTGGTTCAAAACCTGAGGCTCAGTGTGGGATTTAAACTTTGTCAGCTGAGTCTTAATGTGGGATCATATTTTACATCTCGGCATTATTTCTGTGTTAGGAGGCGGGACAAAATCGTTATCTGGGGCAACATCCAGGGTACATGGAGATTTAATACCTGGATGTCTCCTTTTCTACCATTCGGCTTGTGCCTCATGGTTGAAAACCAACATCCAGGTATTAAATCTCCATGTACCCTGGATGTTGCCCGAGATAATTTGTATTATCTGTAATTGAACGCTGACAAGACTGAGGTTATATGCATAGGACTGCCCCAGCAACTGTCTAACTTCAACAAGTCATCTCTGTTAATCGAGGGAAATAAAATTTCGCCAAGTACTGTTGTTTGCAACCTAGAGTACTTCTTGGATGAAAACCTTGCCGCGGACAAACTTGTCATGCAGGTTTGTCGCACGGCATTTTTTTCATCTACGGAATATCAGCAAGATACGACCAGTTATTGATGTGAAAACTGCTGAGCAGCTTGTGCATGCTTTCATTACAAGTCACCTTGATTACTGTAATTCACTGCTGTTTGGGTGTAAAAATCTTTACTTGATAAGCTTCAGAATGTCCAAAATTGCGCAGCCAGAGTTGTTACTCGTAACCTCAAATTCTCCAGAATAACTCGGATGCTTAGGGACTCCACTGGCTTCCTGTCCAGCAGAGAATACAATATAAAATTATATTTGTCACTTTTAAAAGTATTAACAACATCGCACTGTCATACCTGGCGGAGCTTTATCACCTTATGCTCCAAGCTGTAACCTATGCTCGACCGACTTGAACAATCTGGCCCAGTCTCCCTCTAAATTTGTGTCTGCTGGAGAGAGAGCCTTTTTGCTTGCAGCACCAGCACTTTGGAATTACCTGCCAAGTATTTTAAAATTTGAACAAAGTATTAGAACCTTTAAATCTGAATTAAAATCCCATTTATATTGAAAAATATTTCTCAGAGAAATGCAATTTTGCACTTTTCTCTCATTGTAAAGCCATAGCACACCTTTAGGTGAATTTGAGGCTTAAACATTGTTTATTATTATTATTATTATTATTATTATTATGTTACAAAAAAGTTGCCTGCATATTTTGCACTTATTTTGTCAATTTTTCATTGTTTTTTGTCCTTACTTTATTTTTAATTCACTTATGCTTCATCGATCCAGCTCTGCAGCGGGGGTTTAATTGCCTTTAGCAATAGCTCTTGTTATAAACTTACAAGTTCATCCTGTTGGGTTTGTGATACAACACATGCAAAATCTGTCAGATCAACTCCCGGCTGTGGAGATGTTGGACCTAGGTCAGTGGTTCCACAGATTCATGGTCTGGGGGGTGGGGGGGGGGGGGGAGCTGTTTTTTCCTGCGAAATACCATTCCTCTTACACCTGGTCAAGCTTTCGCTATGCCGGGAAGTCATGCATTGACCTTCGGCTCGATGCACTGTGCAGTGACATGCAGATGTTGAGATCTAGGGATAAAGAAAGACCCATTAAGATACCCTTGGAGCACCAGAATGGGAAGCTGTCAAGACTGTTGGCAGTGATGAAATCTGTATATAAAAGACATCTCAACCAAAAGATCACAAGCACCATTATTATTGTTATTTTGTTTGTTTTTATAAGCTTTACATGTAATTTGCTCATGTAGGATACGGCATCACATAAGCTATGCCTTTTTACCAAATCTCTTTCTGTTCTGTAGAAATAAAATACTGTTTAAAAAATAAAACTCCCACAGCACAAGTCCTTTAATTTTGTTGATTTGTCTTGGCTTGAAATACGTTATTCCTACTGGAAGGGTCGCAGTGGCTCAGTAGGTAGAGGTGCAGGCTGTAAGCCAAAAGGTCCTCGGTTTGAATCCCACCTGTGGCAACCATTCCAACAAATGAATTCTCACTAAAAAAGAAAACAGAATTGTTCATTTTTATACAGTTCTTTTATGATTTGCATATATTTAAATGTTGGAATAGAATACGCTTGTTGGACCATCCCACAAGTCATTCAGGTTTTTTTCCTTTTTATACGCCTGTCATTATTTGACAGATGTATTATGTTATGGCATTGTCTGTCTGTCTGTCTGTCTGTCTGTCTGTCTGTCCTGTCCTGTCCTGTCCTGTCCTGTCCTGTCCTGTCCTGTCTGTCTGTCTGTCTGTCTGTCTGTCTGTCTGTCTGTCTGTCTGTCTGTCTGTCTGTCTGTCTGTCTGTCTGTCTGTCTGTCTGTCTGTCTGTCTGTCTGTCTGTCTGTCTGTCTGTCCGGTCCGGTCCGGTCCGGTCCGGTCGGTCGGTCGGTCGGAACTTCGTTTTGTATTTCTAGAGTTTCTACCCTCTTTTAGTACTTAAAACATTACAGTATTCTGCCGCCTTCTCCTTCAACATTTTACATGCTGTATTGTTCAAACTTTGCATGCATGGTGACCACCATTTGCCATTGTGCATGTGACAAGAGCAGGTGACCCCATTTTGTATTTCCATAGTTATGCCCCTTTTACTACTTAACACATTACAGTATTGTGTCGCCTTCTCCTTCAACATTTTACATGCTATATTGTTCAAACTTTGCACACATGTTGATCACCAATTGTTGTTGTGCATGTGACAAGAGCAGGTAACTCTGTTTTGTATTTTTTAAATTCAATCCTGGTAAGAAATAAGCCTTTACCTAACATGAAAAGCAGACAACACTTGTAAAAAACATTCTTGAATAACTAATTTTTTTTAGTTTTTATCTCAAAAACATTGGTTATGACCCCTCATTGGAATGAGCTTGACGAGCTCATTCCAATGAGGTTTCATAACCTATGTTTTTGAGACAAAAAATGAAAAAAATAATGAAAATTAAATGGCGATTTTTGAGAATAGCGCTGGCCGGTTTTGGCTGTTACGTTGGGTAAAGGGTTAAGAATATATTGAGTCATTAAGTTGCAAAAAAACTAGATCTTTATGCAAAATCAGTTATTAGAAAAATTGTCAACTGAACATTGTTTGGAACATGTATTATTTGGAAAAGTTGACAGTGTGACCGCCAAGGACTTGAAGCATGTGTGGGATAGCCCGAACTGGGACTGTTGGTCATTGTTCTCACTTTAACATTCCTGCATCGAAAAAAAATTCCAGACACATATGCTACTTTTTTCTATATAACCGCTTTTGGGACCAACCCACCCCAACCCTGATTTTTTTCCTATTTCCTTGACTTTTTTTCCAGCCACATTTTGACACCCACCCCCTTTATGGGGCACAAAACAGAAACATGCCGAAAAAACAAAGGCTTATTGTTTGGTTTTCTGATCTTTAGCAAGTTAACCGCTAGATTTCCATGGATGTTTTGTTTTAAACTTGATAGGTGTTTTTGTGGCAATTGCAAAAACGTGATCCACACATGAGATACCAGATAGGTCATAGCACTGATTATTTTTGTTTCTTGATTTTCAGCATGGTCATAGGATTGACTGTTTTCACGATGTTTTGCTTTCGAGAATGGAACAATGTGCATAAACACCTGGACATTGTATACTACTCAAAGTTTGCTAAGCACCAAATATTTGACACATCATTGTGAAATTTGCTTGTGACTTATTTGCGATATTTTTGATGGATATAATTGAGTAATGTATTGAGATGGTCCCCAGTGTTTACATTAGCTCTCTTAACAGGTAGAATTTTCGTGACAGTCATGGAAAGCAAGTACCCCTTCATTTTCATGATGTTTTTGTGTACTGTCTACATGTACATGACGTGTAGGGTATTCAGTCTTCATTTCAACACAAACCCTTGTGATTTAATGATTGAATATGGCAAATGCAAATGTAAGAAGATATTTGTCTGAAGCAAAAATGTGGCAGGCTGTAGGGATGGTGGAGCAAGGGGCTACCCATCGTCAGGTTGGTGAAGCCCTTGGTGTGCACCATACAGTGATCACCAGAGCCTGGGCAAGATTTCAGCAGTATGGCACGCTAGTAAGATGGCATGGTGGTGGCAGAGAAAGGGCAACATCTGCAGCTGAAGACCAGTTTTTGATCATTCAGGTCCGTAGGAACCACTTTGCCACAGCAACCCAGCTTTGCAGTGACCTTCAGAATGCATCCAGGGTAAATGTTTCGACACAGACTATCCGGGCAAGGTTGCACAAAGGTGGTCTCCGATCAAGAAGACCATGTATTTGCATTTCGCTGTCCCAGAACCACCACCAGGCATGATATGAATGGGCCATGGACCACATTGGATGGACCAGAGAAGATTAGTGACCTGTCCTTTTTACAGATGGGTCAAGGTACTGCCTAGACCACACAGATAGGCATTCTAGGGTATGGAGAAGACCAGGAGAGCGATTCCATGCAGCCAACCACTATGGTGGAGGGACAATCGTGGTCTGGGGCGGCATCAGCAGGGATGGACGTACAGAGCTCTGTGTCCTTGAACGTGGTACACTGACTGCACAGCGGTATATTGATGAGATCCTGGATGTCTACGTCAGATTGTATGCAGGTGCAGTGGGTGATAGGTTCATTCTGATGGACGATAATGCCCGTCCTCATGTTGCCCATGCTGTCGGAGAGCACCGACAGAGGGAGGGGATTGAGCATATGGACTGGCCAGCAAGATCCCTGACCTCAGTCCAATCGAACATGTCTGGAATGAGTTGCAGCTTGCAATTTCAGCCCGTCCAGTCCATCCAAGAAGTGTCCAGGATCTTGGTGCCATGCTGGTCCAAGAATGGAACAACATACCACAAAGCATCACCAGGAACCTGATTGGGAGCATGAGAAGGCGTTGTCAAGCTGTAATTAACAGTAATGGGTCGCATACTCGATATTGAACCCATACCAGTTCGCTCCGTCAACTTTTTGGCAAATTGAAAAATTTCCTCTTTTTACCAATAATATCCATTTTCCATGGTTATAGTATTCAAAAGCTAAAAAATAATGTCAAACAAATAAAATCTTAATTTCTGTACTTAAATCATTAAACATATAATTAAATAAAGCCTATTTATGTGTGGGCACCCCTTCCCTAAACCCCTCCTAGCCAAACGGTTGGGGTGAAGCTACAGTTTGGCAAACAAATAACGCAGAACTGAGCTATATATGATGAAATTGGACCACCCCATGGGTGGCCGGTTTATTGAAACAGATAAATAATTGCCCCAACCTTTGATGCCAGGGCAGTGTACATGCCTAATAAAACAATAGTATAAGACTGCCTAAGCCATTTGATGCAAAGACAGTGAAAAGACTTTCACCCCATCAAAATGAATATTAATGTTTGCCAAAGGTGGCACACTTTAGGCCACACTTTGACAAGAATAATAATGAATAGGGAGTGGAATGCACACATAGAATGAAAATGAACGTGCTACCAAATCAAAAGTGTGGTATACAAAAAAGAGAAAATATATGTACAGTACCGTCGACATCCACAGAATTACCATGTAATTTCCTGCCACTTATGCTGGAAAACTTACAAGTCTATCATGAGTCCTGGCCATTGAATGCAAGGAACTCACATCACTGTAAAAGGTCACCATGTCCCCTCACGAAAAAGGGGGTGTCCATAACACATATGAAAATTGTATACAGAAATTACAGAAATTAATGTAATGCAGAGACTGCACTTTGATGTTTGCCCAGGTGTGTGGCACCGAAGCAAGTCCATATCACATCCATGTATATGTTGTAATGTTACTATCACCAAAATAAGGTCCTGCCGCGTAATGCAAGGACCTACACTATGGTGTCTGCCCACGTGTTAAGCACTGATGAGGGTCCATATCCCATACATGCAAAAACATTTATACAAAACCAAGTCCTGCCATGTGATGCAGGGACTTATACTCTGAAGTTCTTCCGTCAGATGTTGAATGATCTTGACATGGTGATGTCAGTGCCGGCTTCAGTAAATTGTTGCCCTGATGGAATAAGGCTGGGAAAATCCAACAGATGTATGGTCCACGGCAAAGTTTCGAACACTTGAAGGCTGCAAACTTGACTATCGATAGGAGCCTTAACGTGATAGGAAGAAAGCCAAAATATTGATGAAAAATAGCAACTATGTATGTGCAGGAGGTGTGTGGTGAAGGTGGAGGGGTTTGAAAATTCACTTGTTACTTCCACAGTTCCAGACTTGAAAAGACTTCAGAAAAGTGGAACAAAGAAATGGTCATTCCACCAATAGAAAAGAATAGAAGGAATTGTGGGATTGAAACCTAAAGACAGAGATTATAGGCTGTTTCTTAAAAGTGTGAGGTGCCATTGTAGACAGCACCAATATGAGAGTTCCTCGAGATGATGACTTTATTAGAATTAGATGCTGAACTGAGAGAATTTTATTGAAGTAATATGATCTCCAGATATATCTGCCTGTGATTTATACATTGGGTCAAAGTGACCCAAGCTAAGTTAGCTACAAGAAAATGTGCCCCCATAAAAGAATTTATGGACTGCCATAAATCAGCCTTTATGTGTGGGCTCCCTTTCCCTAAACCTCTCCTACCCAGACGGTTGGGGTGAAGCTTGTTTGGCAAACAGATAATGCAGAACCGAGCTATATATAATGAAATTGGACCACCCCATGGGTGGCTGGTTTATTGAAACAGATAAATAATTGCCCCAACCTTTGATGCCAGGGCAGTGTACATGCCTAATAAAACAATAGTATAAGACTGCCTAAGACATTTGATGCGAAGACAGTGAAAAGACTTTCCCCCCATCAAAAGGAATATTAATGTTTGCCAAAGGTGGCACACTTTAGGCCATTGGCAGCCTGGGGAATCCTACAGGCAGCCTGTGCCTATACACTTTTCATTACAATATTTCAACTAAAATGTAAAACAGGTCGTTGGATATACTTGATGCTTTGCAAACTTTGAGTAGTATATATTGTTTTACACCTGATCAGACCTGATAGGTGATTTTGTTGCAATTTAAAAAATGTGATCCACACTTGAGATGACCATAATAGGACATAGCACTGATAATTTTTATTTTTTGATTTTCAGCAAGGTCACAAATGTGAGTAGGGTTTCATAGATATTTTATTGTCAAAAAATTGAACTGACATGTATAAACACCTGTAAATTGTATATTGTTGTATTATTGTGATTCTGTTACTCACCAAAAATAAAGTTTAGATGGGAAATGAAAAATGATCTATGCATATTTTCATTAAGTGTTCATCTGATTGTATATCTGAGACTGGTGGCATAACTGGTTTTAAATGGCTGTATAATGTTTTTGGGTGCAAGAGTTGCTTATTCTTGATTTCATAGTGGTACAAACAGGTAAAAAATCGAATGAAAAGTGTAAAGGAAAAAAAAAAATTTGTCTTGGAAAAACTGCTTTGGGCTCATTTAGACACCCCCCCCCCCCCATCCCCCCTCCCCCACCCCCTATATGTGTGGAAATTTTTTTGCCCCCCCCCCCCCCCCCCCCCCCCTCCTGGTACTGTGCTAAAATATTTTTCAATGGTGATTTGTAACACAAGTATTTGTTTCAAAGGAACCATGCTACAAGTGAGGGGGAGCCTAAATTTAGAGAGCTTTTGTTCATAAATAATTATTATCTATCTGTTTATTGGAGAGTGCCAATTGCACCCTCCAATAAATTGTAACAAAGCAATTTTCTGTGCACATTTTTTTCTTCTGACCAAACAATGAGAGGCATGATAGATAGCTTGGTTTGTTTGTTTGATATTTTTTTCCAATTTCATGAGAAGTGGTTTAACCCTTTACTGATAGAGTGCAAGAAGCCACTATCATGGCTCTTTTGAAAAGTACTGAAAGCCATGTCGGTGGCTTTACACTGTATGAATTCATTAGCTTGTTGTTTGTTCAGCAGAAGAAAATAAAATACTTATATAAAATTGTTTTCTTACAATCTATTTAAGAGTGCCAGATGACACTCCCCAATAAATTGTAATAAAGTATTTTATTTCCCCTTGCTACTA
The DNA here is from genome assembly GCA_031216915.1 of Pictodentalium vernedei. NCBI lineage: Eukaryota > Metazoa > Mollusca > Scaphopoda > Dentaliida > Dentaliidae > Pictodentalium > Pictodentalium vernedei. Next base: position 258,663,830 of record CM062290.1, on the reverse strand, counting down.
ACATGGTATCTTTGAAAAAAATTACCTGTGTTACAAATCACTTTTGAAAAATAATTTATCGCTCTACCAGTTAATGGCCTGGTTTATACATTTTTAGCACACCTGAGCAAAGTACAAGGGGAGCTAAAGTGATAAGTTTCTGTCTGTCATCTGTCCATCCATCCATCCCTCTGTCCGACGTGAACATTAACTTACTGACTTCTCATAAACCACTGGGCTGAATTGAACCAAATTTGATACGCATGTTCCTTATCATATGCCAATTCATGCTTTTTAAAATATAGTTGGTACGCCTACAGAGGGCACCACAAGGGGCATAAATCTATTAGCACCACACAAAATGTTGTTTTTTTTTAAATTAGAAAATCTTCTCCAGAACTATCATAATTTATTTATTTATTTATTGGTGTTTTAAGGTCACATAGTTCTGCACAATGGCTAATCATGACCATGACAGTTTTACGGGTGGAGGAAGCCGGAGTACCCGGAGAGAACCACCGAGCAACAGCGAGCAACTGTCAGCTCCCCAACTCCACACAAGCAGGGTTAGCATTGGTTGAAGACAGGTGCACCATCGACGTGCAGTACGCCTTAGTACACAGCGCCACCGTGCCCCCACGTGGGCAAATGGAGGTGAAGTGTCTTGCCCAAGGACACAACGCGGTTGCCGCAGGTGGGATTCGAACTGAGGACCTCTTGGCTTGCAGCCTGCACATCTACCTACTGAGCCACCGCGCCCCCTCCAGAACTATCAATCAGAATCTTTTGATACTTGGTATACAACATCATTAAAGGGGTCAAACTCAAGTTTCTTTGCAACAAGTCCCTGGGTTCATATTTGTGCTCCCTCTGTGAACCCAAATTTTAACTCGGTGCAATATGAGAAAATTTATTTCAAAATCTTCTTCAGATCTTGATATTTGGTGTACTGCATCTTTAGAAGGATCAACTTGAATTTTGTTCAAAGCAAGTCCCTAGAGTTATATTTGGGCTCCCTTTGGTGCCTAAATTTTAACTTAGTGAAATATGAGGAATATTTTTTAAAAATCTTCTTCAGATCCATCACTCCGAATCTTTTGATATTTAGCATGTAGCATTCTTGGTGAAGTGATATTCAAGTTTATTCAAATTAAATCATGTCGCTTGGTTCATATCTGGGTTCCCTATGGGAATCTGAATTTTAACTGGTAGAGTGCTAAATCATTTCTTATCAACCTACTCACAATTGTTTACTACAGGCTTGCACTACAGTGGAAGTCCCTAACTCGGATAAAATACTCTCTATTTTTGTCTTTCCCAAGCAAGTTGGGAAAGAAAAGTGGTGCAAAAGCACCAATAAAAATAAGCCAAAACTGGGTCGAGTGCAACCGGCGCAGACCCAGTACGGGACGCTCTCTCCCAAGTACAACTCCACGACTTCCGTTGCCAGTGCGCATATACCGTCTCTAAAGACCCATTCTTTTTGAAATCCGCTTCGTGTCGAGATGTTTTTGCGCGCTTATCAGTGTTCCACCAGCTCGATGTTTGATGATTCCTGATTCATTATACCACAGTGTATCCTTTGTATTCTCAGGAACAGTGTTTTATATATTCTCTTTTCTATTATATGTCCATAATGTATTTTTATTTGCTCTCTCTCGAGTCGCTCGCGAATTTCGCGTGCCACGCGGTTCGGACTTAGATTTTTTCACAATTATTGTTAATGCTTTTTTTGCAAAATTTTCAAATTGTGTTAGAGTTAGGTGTCAGCGGGGTACCACTCCTGCAGTGTTTCTTCTTTCTTTTGAGAGTAGTCTTCCTGTTGGGTGGTTCCCGGTCGACCTTCTGGGGTCTTTGTTTCTGTCACCTTTCTCTCTTCTTTGGGGGTGTTCTGTTTTCTCATCTCCACTTCTCTGCTCCTCTCACCTCTATCATGCCCAGGACAATTCCCTGTGGGCAATGTCTGCTGCCAAAGCATGTGGACGATGTACATTTGTCTTGTTCCTCCTGTAATGGGTGTTCGGCCGAGCGGCCGTGTGGTGTCTGTGGAACATGGTCTTCCACCTTCTGGGCGTCAGTAAACCGTGTCGTTCGTTCTCGTGGCCGTGCCTCCCGCTCCCGCGGGAAAGGAGAACGTGGTCGTTCGGGGCCTCCCGAGTCGACTTTGTCTGGTGAGAGTTATTCCTCCTCCGTGGGGGATGTGCAGTCTTTTCCTGTGGTGGATACTGCGGGAGCCGTTGAGTGTTCTGGTGTAGAGATGCCTGGTTCCGGGACTACGGTCCCCCTCCAGTCGACATCTGAGGCTGTCACTAGGGTTGTGACTCCTCCTTCGGAGCCGAGCCGGTGTGCTCTCTCCACTATTTCACCAGCCTCAACGACTCTCGACGTATCTACTACTGCTGCTGGCCCGTCTGCTTCGTTATCTGTTTCAGCCGGCCTCGGCTTTTCGCTGCAGGGGACTGCAGGACTGTCCGATACTGTAGACGTGGGATATCGGCCTCAGCCTTCCCTGACTTCAACTCGGCGAAGTCGGAAGGGGCTGCCGGCCGAGCCCATCGCTGTGGTCTCTTCGCCGTCGAGCACCACAGTTGTGTCTTTGGATTCGGATGTTCGTAGTGGAAACACTATGAACTCCGTGGCGTTTCCGTCTACTCACTCTGGTCACACGACCAGTTTTGGGGGACCAACGCCTTTTGTGCAGCCTGGACCTTCTGCCCCGCAGAGGTCCGCGGTGACTCTCATGAGTTCTCGCAATATTGATCCCCGGGGTGCATCGTACCCCTATACACGTCTGCCTTCAGATGTTTCGGCTGCCGCCCGTCGTCCCGCGTCGGGTGTTTTGGAGGATCGTGACCCTTCGCTGGTTAAGAGGGTCAGAGGTGAAGCCACTTTGCCGGTTCGCTCCCCTGTCGAACCGGTCGGTACAGGCAGTGAGCTTAGGGAGGCCCTCTCCTTACTCACTCAGGTTCTTTCTAAGAGCCTTCCTGTTGCTTCCAGCGAGGCTATGGGTGGTTTCCAGGCGCCTCCTTTGGCGCCGCCTCCCGGGATTGGAAACAGGCCGGTTTCCGATTCCTCTGGTGTCCTGACACCATGGGAGGCGTCGGCTGGTTTGCCCACGATGGGCTATGTGTCTTCCGACTCTGGGGAGGAGTCCGACATGCTTGAGGTCGAGGGCCAGCAGTCTTCGGACTTGGGGGCGGCTCTTGACTTTGTGTTTGGGTTTCTGCCTGAGCTCAAACCTGCTAACCAGCCGACAGTGTCAGCCTGGCCGCGATCATCGGTCGCGCGCCAACAGCCTATGGAGCAACCTGCTTCTGGGCGCCTTCGACCGTGCCAGTCGGTACAGGTGGTTGAGGCTTTTTCAGCATTGGATGCCAAGCTGAATTCCAAGGCTTTGAAGACTTCGTTCTTCACCAGGGTTGACATCTTTTTGCCTCCTGTGCGTTATCGTTCCTACGATTCCGCCAATCCGTCAGTCTGCCAGACTTTGACGGTTCTGGATCAGGACTCCACTTCCCTGGGGCTTTCCAAGCCCAAGTCTGCCGTCATTCCAATGACGACTCTGGAGTCCACGTTGGGCTTATCTAGAGAGATGCTTGGCATGCTTTCTCTCTCAGATCACGTCGTCTCAGCTTTGGCTGCTCATCTGCCTCCAGATAAGTTTGACGAGGTACAGGCTCCTTTGCGTGTGCTGTCCAAGGCGCTTATGCACCTTACTCACACGCATGCCTGTAACACGGCCAATTTGGAATTAGTTCGAAGGGACGCTGTGCTGGACACAGGACGATCCCTTCCCGAGGAGCAGCGTGCTACTCTTCGATCTGCTTCTTTGGCAGGTCCGCAACTTTTCCATGGTTCCGTGTCGATGGTCCGGGATGACGTCCTACGTCATTCCAAAGATCAGCTGCTGTTTCGTCAGCTTGATCAGCCTTCTCGGGGAGGCAAGGGCCGTTCCAAGCCTAACAAGTACCCTTCTGCTTCCTCTGTGAAGCAAAAGGCTGGTCCTTCTGCCGCCGCCTCTACTTCTTACTCACGGGGTAAAGGTAGGGGTCGGCAGAATCGAGGGAAGTCTCAGGATTCTTCATTTAGCAGAGGAGGTGGTTTCTCCTCTCGCGGGCCTCGTCGGGGCTCGAAATGAAGGTCCTCACCTCGACTCGTCCCAGGTTGGAGGAAGGATAGCAGAGTTCGCAGACCATTGGACCACCATCACATCCGATCCATGGGTGTTAGATGTTGTTCGGTCCGGGCTGCGCATATCCTTCCGACGGCACCCCACTCTGTCAAGGGTGCCTCTTCCAACCACAGTTCCTTCAGACGTTTTACGTCGGGAACTTTTGTCCACGGAGATTGCCAATCTCCTGGCAAAGGGGGCGATCGAGGTCGTCAAGAACGTTCAGTCAGTGGGTTTCTATTCCCGCCTGTTCTTGGTGCCGAAGAAGGACGGCCGACTCCGACCGGTTATCGATCTGAGTATCCTGAACCAGTCTATCATTGCTCCCAAGTTCAGCATGGAGACTTTCAGGTCGGTCCGCCAATCCATTCACCAGGGAGATTTCGCAGCCAGCATCGACCTGCGAGACGCTTACTTCCACGTTCCGATGCATCGGGCGTCACGGAAGTATCTCAGGTTCGCTTTTCTGGGGCGAGTTTACCAGTTCAAGGCCATGCCTTTCGGCCTCAACCTGGCTCCTTGGGCGTTCACCAGACTGATGTCGCATGTGATAGCGTTCCATCGCACACAGTCCAGGGTGACTACTTCGGCATATCTGGACGATATCCTCCAGAGGCATTCCAATGCTGCCTTACTGGAATCGGATGTCGCCACTCTGTTGAGCTTTCTCACGTCGCTAGGATTCAGAGTCAACGAGGAGAAGTCGGACCTGGTCCCTTCTCAGTCGTTTTGTCATCTGGGGATGTCTTTCCAAACCAAATTCAATTTGGTGGCTGTTCCCCAGGCCAAGGCTGTGATTCTCTCAGCTTTTGCTCTGACTCTGTCCCAGTCCAGGTCCGCGACCGCTCGGAGTTTTCTCCGGCTGATCGGTCTCTGCGGTTCGGTGACGGATCTCATTCCTCTAGGTCGGCTGCGTGTCAGACCTCTCCAACACTTTCTGCTCAGTCGTTGGAGACCGAATGTAGATTCTCTGGATCAGGTGCTTCCGTTTCCGGACTCTCTGTATCCTCACCTTCTTCCCTGGACAGATGTTCAGTGGATTACGCAGGGTGTTCCGCTGGACTTACCCACGTCCGATCGCGTTCTGACGGCAGATGCCAGCGATCTCGGATGGGGTGCGACGTTGGATCCTCTCGGTCTTTCCCTACACGGGATGTGGGACCAGGATCAAGCAGCTCTACACATCAACCAGAAGGAGCTTCTTGCTCTTCTTCTGAGTTTCAGGCAGTGGATCCCTCACCTGTCGAATCGCCAGGTCATTCTACTATCCGACAATTCGACAGTGGTTGCTTACATTCGGAACCAGGGCGGCACGCACTCGCTTCCGATGTACGAGTTAGCTCGGGATCTTTTACTGCTCGCTCAGTATGTTCACGCCGGAGTGGTTGTTCGTCACATTCCCGGTCGTCTGAACGTCCTAGCCGACTCCCTGTCCCGACAGGGCAGGGTTATTTCCACCGAGTGGATGCTTCACAGGGCAGTGTTCCAGTCGCTTTGCGATCTCTGGGGACGTCCCCACATCGACCTCTTTGCGACTCGTTGGAACCATCAGGTGGACACTTTCGTGTCCCCGTGTCCAGATCCTCTGGCTTTTGCCGTGGACGCTCTATCACTCGATTGGAACGGTCTAGTCGGCTACGCCTTCCCGCCGGTTCCGATTCTTCCTCAGGTTCTCGCCAAAATTCGAACCTGCAGTTGTCGAATCATTCTGATCGCTCCCCTGTTGCCTCAGCGGGTGTGGATCAATCAGCTCCACTCGCTGATGGCGGCGGTTCCGGCACGTCTCCCGCTACGTCGCGACCTTCTTTGTCAAGGTCGCCCGAGGAGGTTTCACGTCGACCCGACTTCATTGTGCCTTCACGCATATCTTTTGTCAGGTCCTGTCTCCTCCGTAGAGGTTTTTCGAGACGAGCAGTGGAGTGCATTTCTTCTTCAAGGAGGCACTCCACTGGTTTAGCTTATGCAGCTAAATGGAAGGTCTTCTGTATGTGGGGAAGCATCGTATCGGCACTAATCCTTACCTCTCCAAGCTTGTTTGGCACTTTTCTTTGAAAAGGCCTCGGACTTTGCAGCTTACTCCACGATGGAATCTTTCGTGGGTGCTGCTTTGCTTGGGTGGGGGGGGGGGGGGGGGGGGGGGGGGGGCGCCGTTCGAACCTTTATCCCAGGTGGATATGCATTTTCTCACATATAAGACGGCTTTTCTGATGGCATTTGCTTCGGCCAGACGGGTTAGTGAGCTTCACGCCCTCTCGGTTGACCCGGCCTTTTTTAGGAGCTCTCCCAACAGTGTTACTTTTACCACTGATTGCTCCTTTTTGGCTAAGAATCAGTTACCAGATACTACTCCTCCTCCTATCTGTATCAGGGCTCTTCCCTCTGTTGAGGGTACTCGCCCTTTGCTCTGTCCGGTCCGTGCTATTCGCATTTATCTTGATCGGACACGCCTCATACGGAAAGGCAGAAAACGGTTTTTTCTGTCTCTCATTCCGGGTCGACAGAAGATCTCTCCTCAATCCATTTCTCGATGGATTTGTCTTGCTATTCGTACGGCTTATAGTCGTTTAGCAGCTGGCGATTGTATTACCAATCGTATTTCTGCCCACGAGGTGCGGGCACTGTCTACCTCTTGGGCTTATTCCAACTCCATCAAGTTGTCGGATGTTATGCAGGCAGCCTACTGGAGAAATGCTTCAACTTTCTCCACCTTTTATTTACGCCAGTTGCAGGAGCAGTCGGAGAACCTTTTTGCCCTGGGTCCTCTTTCTTCTGCTCAGGCTGTTGTCTGCCATAGCCATTAGGCTTCTTGAAGGTCAGTTTCAGCCTTGTGCTGTTACTGCCCTTTTTCTGTCTGTGTGTCACACAGGCTCATATGTCTCTTTTCATTGTCCTTTACCAATGATTGCGACATTATGGTTGATAAGCCTCGGGACCTCTTCCATCTACTTCACAGTTCCAGTGCACTAGGGTTATGTGGGGGTTGGTTATGCGATTCCCTCCAGCCTTTTGTCTATTCAGCCTGTAGTAAACAATTGTGAGTAGGTTGATAAGAAATCTAAATTTTATAGTAAATTTCCTTTCTTATTATACCTACCACAATTGTTTACATGGAGGCCCTCCCGTCTTCTTTACGGGTAACGAATCTTTCCTCCCCGCTGATCACATAACTCTAACGTTTACGGATTCAAAAAAGAATGAGTCTTTAGAGACGGTATATGCGCACTGGCAACGGAAGTCGTGGAGTTGTACTTGGGAGAGAGCGTCCCGTACTGGGTCTGCGCCGGTTGCACTCAACCCAGTTTTGGCTTATTTTTATTGGTGCTTTTGCACCACTTTTCTTTCCCAACTTGCTTGGGAAAGACAAAAATAGAGAGTATTTTATCCGAGTTAGGGACTTCCACTGTAGTGCAAGCCTGTAGTAAACAATTGTGGTAGGTATAATAAGAAAGGAAATTTACTATAAAATTTAGATTTTTCGAAGATGATTTGTAATGCGAGTATTTTTTTTTCAAGGGAACCATGCTACAGGCAACTGGTGCCCCAGTTTAAGAAGATTTTGTTCATGAACACAAACTTCTGGCACTCTCCAATAAATTGTACTAAAACAAAATTGTTGAACATTTTTTGTCTTTCAACTGCTGTGTAAATGAGGTAATCAATACACTAAAGTGGCTTTAGCACTTTTCCTTAGAGCCCTGATAGTGGACTCAACCAGTTAACTCAGTCCAATTAGGTGTGCCATGACAAATCGACTAACTGTTGGTCGTATGCATAATAGATTACGTTTTGGTCATCAACTAATTTTCTATTTTCATGTGGATCAATGCAGCATTGTGATTTTTTGTCCTACTATTTGCAATTATGTACCGCGTTTTTCATTCCATGTGACAAAATAACAACTTTGGGGTTATGTATTTATTATTAACAAATAGTCAAATACGCACAGCAAAGACAGGGTTAAAATTCTTTGAAGTTGGAATCTTTTATCGCACATCAAAGTGCTTCCGAAGAAATACATTATTGGTCATTGTCGCAAACCGTCAGCCGTATGTTTTATACTGCCTGATTCCGTTCAACCTTCCACAATTCCCAAGCCGTACCACTGATGGAATAAAAGAATTCATTACCTAGTTTATCACTCGCAAAATTTGACAGAGGTTGTTTCAAGACGATTTCCAGTGAAGTGATACAAGTAAACTCAAGTAGTGTCAAAAGCTGATGAAAATTATTATCTATTTATTAGTTTTTAACGACACTTTAACAGTCAAGGTCATATCGTGTCTGTGACAGTTTTACGGGTGGAGGAAGCCAGAGTACCTGGAGAGAACCACCGAGCAACGACGAGCAGCTGCCAGCTCCCCAACATCGTAACTCCGTACTGCAGCACAGGCAGGGGTTAGATTGGTTGAAGACCTGTACACCATCGACGTGCAGTACGCCTAAGTACATGGTGTCATCGTGCCCCCATGTGGGCAATTGGGGTGAAGTGCCTTGCCTAAGGACACAACAAGGGAGTCCGAATTGATCACTCAGCTGCTCACCCATTCAAGGATTAACCAGGTTCGACATTGCTTAACTTCAATGATCTGACGAGAACCTGTTTGTTACCGCAACGCCACCGTGTCTCCAATGAATATAATAATAACAACGTTGTGTTCTGAAATGCTTCAGTTTTCATCATGCACATATTAATATTCATAAGCAGGCTTGGCTGGAGTTGTGGGAGAGTTTGTTTAGATAATTAATCTTGACATTACAAAAGGTCTTGAAGGAGTGACTTGAAAAAGTAAAATGGCCGAATCACCTTGCAAATCCTGTTCTTTCACTTCCTTCTTTATTTTGGATATTACACAAACAGTAAAACTCAATTAATTCCACAAATGTTATTTTTGTGATTCATTGATTCTAAATATGTAAGTCTCAACTCTTCATTTGAAAAAAAACAATTATTGACTTATTCAAACACCAATAGCCACAACAGAACTGTAACCCTCATTCCCGCAGCAACTTGTTGCTCTGTAATTCTTACTGTTCTTACCGACAAGTGGCACCAACTTTCTGAACTTCGTGGGCATAAAGGCGCATCTTATACACAGGCCAGTTGCAATCATGACAGATTCTGGTCAGTACCACTGTACCAAACGTCGATTATTACCAAACAATTATCAATTATTGAAATCAATAATCGTGGCACCTCTAGGTCCAGTATGATGAATTTTTTTTAAAAATCTTCTTCAGATCCACCAATCAGAATATTATGATGATTGTTATAGAGCATCCTTAGGTAGGTCAGATTCCAGTTTGTTCAAATCATGTTTCTGGGATCATTTTTGGTCCCCCTATGGGAACTCAAACATAGTGCAATATGAGGAATATTATTAATCTTGTGATATTTGATATGCAGCTTTCTTAGGAAGTGCAGATTCAAGTTTGTTCAAATTAAAGTCCCTTGGCTCATATTTTGTTCCCCCTGGGATCCAGACATGTTAAGCTGATAAATTTCAAAATAGTGAGATTTCTGAGCAGAAATAGTGAGATTTTATTTTTTAAATGGCTTAAAGAGTAAAATTTATTGATTTTAATAGTGAGATTCTGTTAAAAATCCCAATTTTAGGCTCATTTAATAAAAAATCATGCTGGAAAATAATGAGTCTCCCTCCAAAATAGTGAGACTTTGTCTGGCAGGAACTGGAAATTTATTTATAAATCTTCTTCAGATCTACCCTGAAGATGTCTTGATATTTGGTATACTGCATCTTTTTTTTTGGCGGGGGGGAGGGGTGGAGGAGGAGGAAGGTTCAACTTGAAGTTTGTTCAAATCATGTCCCGGGAGTGATATTTGGAGCCCAAATTTCAACTAACTGTAATATGAGGAATATTCTTTGAAAAATCTTCTTCAGATTCATCAGTCAGAATCTGTTGATATTGAGTATGTAGCACCCTTCGTTGGGTGAGATTCTAGTTTGTTTGAATCAAGTTCCTGTGTTCATATTTGGGCTCTCCATCAAAGCCCAAATTTTTGCTCGGTCAAATATGATTTTAAAAGGTTTTTAAAATCTTCTTCAGATCCACCAGTCAGAAATTTGGTTGATTAGTATTGGTATAGAGCATCCTTAGTAGGTAGGATTCAAGTTTGGTCAAATCAAGTCTCTGGGAGCATATTTGGACTCCCTATGAGAGCCCAAATTTTAACTTGGTGCAATGTCAGAAAATTTCTTTAAAAATTCTTCTTTAGATCCACCAGTCATAATCTTTTGATATTTGTTTTTCAGCATCCTTATAAGGGTCAGATTCCAGTTTGTTCAAAGCAAGTCCCTGCATTAAATTTTGGGTTCCATTTTGAAGCCCTAATATTATCTTCGATCCACCAGTCGAAATCATCTGATATTTGGTATGTAGCCTCCTTATGGGGATCACATTCAAGTTGTTCAACTCAAGTTCCTGGGTTCCTGTTTGGCCCTCTTAAGTCAGCCCAAATTTTTACTTGGTGCAATATGAGAAGTATTCTTCAAAAATCATCTTCAGAACCACCAGTCAGCATTTTTTGGTATTTGGTGTACTGCATCGTCATGGGAGGTGGGGGGGGGGGGGCAGGGATCATCAGTTTTATCCAAATCAACAAATCAAAACCCTGCGTTCAAATGAAGACCCTGGGTTTATATTTGGGCTCCTTATTGGAACCCCAAATTTTAACTTCGTGCAATATGAGGAATATTTTCAAAAGACCTTCCTCTGAACCACCAGTCATAATCTTTATATATTTGGTGTACATCATTCTTATGAGGGCCAAATTCAAATTCATTCAAATGAAGTCCCAGGGTCCATATTTTGGCTACTTTCGTGAGCCCGGATTTTAAGTTAGTGCGATGTGAAGATTATTCTTCATGAATCCTCTCCTTCTGAACCACTGCTTGGAATCTTCTGATATTTGATATACAACATCCTTATGAGGGCCAGATTCAAGTTTATTGAAATTGAGTCCCTTGTCTCCTATTGGGGTTTATGTGAGCCCAAATTTTCAGTTAGTGCTTATATGAGAAAATTTCTTTAAAAATCTTCTGTTTGGGTTCCTATTTGGGCTCCTCATGGAAGCTCAGATTTTAGCTTAGTGCAGGCTGCATGTTGAAAATATTAATTGTTCTACCACACATGTTCACTTAGTAGCCATCCAAATTAATGTAATTATGATGTATCATGTTGCTAGACCGGAAAAGCGGTCTCTCGTGTTGACAGAGTTAAGGACCTAATTCATGCTTTAATAACTTTTTAATGCAAAGGAACAGGTGCCCCAACATGTATTGTTTGGGTAACTCAAAACTTGTTTTCTAAGTACCTTGACAGTTGTTTCTAGGGGAAAGTCTTGGCTGTTGGTGAAAAAGTTTTGACTAGAAACTTCTACAAAGCCACAGGAGGTTGACTTTCAAAGTGTAGCGAAAATGTATAAAAATCTCCAGGCCCTTAAGTGTTATAACAATAATAATCAGTAAATGTTTTGAACCTGTTTCATTTATTATTGCTTTAAAGAAGTATATTGAGTTTGGTTCTTAGTTCGCATCAACGGTCAACAGCCCAGGAAAATTGTTTTGGAAATGCATGTAGTCAAAAGAATTTCAACCAGATTACAACTCGGATTCACAATCCAGCCAAAATTCTCTTTCAACTTTTGTAACCACAATATGCCAGCAATGATCTCCTTACATAATAATTTGTAGGGTTATTTTTTTATTTGATGGGTTAACATAAAACTTGCTTCTTGTCAATATAAAAATATTTAATGTAATTGAGTTGAAATTTGTACACTGACAGTTAATGTTGTTTGTAAATACAGAAAAGTCTTGAATACACAATTGAAAATACACCAGTGGCTTGAAAACATTCCATGTGTGCTGAATCGGTTTTAACAAATTGCTTGGGGTAGGATTTTACTGCTTGCTATGAATTAGGTTGTTTCAGATTCCATTGCTGAAGTATGACATTTTAGCTTTTCAAAGAAAAGTCATCTCAGCTATTTCCCATGTGGTAATATTTAATGGATATTTTACAAGGTAAGTTGACATGTCATTTCATTACATAATTGGAATTCTTAGTAGGAAAAGATGTTGTTTTGGATATATCCAAAATGTCTGATTTATTTTCTTTTTTGCTTTTTATAACATGGTGTTTTACTCATTTACCAAACGTGTCCCCATGGGAACCCTGGGAAATGGAGAGGTGCTTGTTTACTGTAATAGACAATAATTCTTTTGCTTTTCACTGATTTGCCACATTCCTCTAATGAGGAAGCCTTCTACATCAACCCAGTCACCTACCTAGCCACTCCTCCTTCACTATCCCTCCTAATCTCCAAACATTCTGACACAAACTGTTTTTTATTTCCCCCATTGGAGCTTTCTCAATCTCCCCAACTATAATATAATATCATTATATCATCCCTCATCCACTTATCTCTCTTGCTTTCATCCCCCCCCCCCCCACCCCACCCTTCTGCACATTTGGTGCCCTCTTTCCTTACCTTTCCCGATTTTTCCCCTCCACTTGAGTGACTTTGATCTCACTTTGAACACCAAAGACCCCCCAAACGATCCATCGAGGTACTCCTCGAACGCTGGTGCATATTTTTTGTACAAGTTGTCCTTTACTATTGTAATAGGACCTGACAACCAACACTGGAGATTGCTTGACAGATGCGCTGATTCATGGTGAAGGGGAGTTATTGTGTAACATGTTTGGGATTGCCATCCTTACAAGGATATTCGTGCAAATAAATGAAGTGGACGTGGGTATTCCAAGCAGCACTGTATACAGTGGTTTTATGTATTGGTATCTTGAAATATTTATGACTGACCAAAGTAGATTTATTATTCTGATTATCTTGTAAGATTATTGAAAATTATTGATCACATCCCTACATTTCATTCATACTGTAGAAACCTGTTAATTGAATAATGACTTTTGCCAGCCATAAATATTCAATCGACTGGAATATACAGTTAACAGGAATTGGGTTATTTTCATGTCTTCTAAGGGTAAACTGCACATTTATTCTGTCTTGTTCGACAGAGCTCAGCTCTGTCAAACAACATCTAACATAGTAAAATGCCAACATTGGATGTATTGGGGCCAAAAATGTGGGGACTTAAGTGGTTGTCAGAGACATTCCAGGTAACATCACAAGAATTTTTATTCATTTAGCAAGAGTTCACTCTGTAACCTATATCAATTAACAGATCAAATTAGTACTGAAGATATGGTAAATGGGTTTGTGTTCAGACTCTATATTCATTTAACAGGGTTATTCAGTTAAGACATATCCAGTTAAGTGGGGTCCACTGTAGTTTATTTCATCACAATACAAGTTCTCCTTTAACCTTTTGAACCCAGAGGCTGTTTTTCTGTCCCAGGAACATGATACTTCATAATTTCATTAAGTAGGATGGCTGCTAAGTGAAGGTGTGGGCTCGGCCAAAGCTGCATGTTAAAAATGGGCCGTGAGCTGCGAAAAGGGACCTTACAGGATATCCAATGAAAACAGAGAAAGACGTCAAAAACGAACGACGTAAAAATTGTGGGCATGATCAAATACGTTTTATAAACACACGTGGCTTTTTATTTTTTTCTTTCCATATGAGGAATGCACTGATTTAATGTATTTAATAAATTAAAACTGGTTACCATAACTAAATAAATGTTTTATGTCAGAGATAGAATCAGACTCTCAAAACATTCTCTTGAATTCTGATGAATTAAAGAGTTCTTTGCCAACAAAATAGCCGAGGCGACAGTGCAGCACGCGTTCTTGATTTTCAAGAAGACGTGTTGTCTACTGTGTAGCAAACCAGCTTCAAGGCGTATTCAATTGTTTGCTTGTTTCCATATGACTTTACATGTTTCCTATTAATCGATGACATTAAATGTCATAAAACTTCGAGGCGCACAGCATTTTCTGATGAAAATTAACACACACAAAAGATATATTGTCAAACACACGCCGATTTCATTGTTTTCCAAGAGAGTTCGATAGGCTGTCAGCAGATGTGAAACGACTGATTTTTCGCTTCACTCTGTTTGGTTTGATCTGTTTAAATGATGTTTCTCACTCGCTGAATTGTTTACATCAATGAGTGTTTCAATTTTTAAATCACTGCGTGACATCGAAAAGAAAGTTGCCGAGAACTCAGGTTTCAAAATCATCTTTGTTTCCGTCACTTGTTTTAACATGAATTCATCATGTTCATGCAGTAATACCTCCTGAAAACCAGTTACAGGTTACAAATTTTATGTGCCTGGAATAAAATGATTTTTATCGTTGTCCACAGCCTACATTCTTTACAACCTCAAAAGCCAAAACACGTCACGTCAAGCGCAGTAACTTGTGACCAGTGTTGAGCTACGGGTAGGGTGAGGTGAAGGGCATTTATTTACCCCGTCCCCAAACATAGATTTTGCCAGCCATCCCCCTCTCTCACACAAACATTGACTCCGCTTTTTTTTTTGTTATCCCCATACACACCCAGCCGATGAACTTATTCAGTAAAGAATTATAAGCTCAAATGCAGTTAGCCTACACAGTTTGTGAATCTTGCCCTCAAAATATAGGTCGTAGGCCCTACCTCATTATTTTCAACGTTCAAAAACTGTAACCCTCTAAAAGCCACCAGAATAGTCCGAAAGCACAATTTTTTGTCTGTTTTTTTTTGTGTTAGGAGAGGTCTGGGAGCTTGAGAAAAATAGAATCACCTCATCCCCCCCCCCCCCCCAAAAAAAAAAATAATAATAACAAATAAATAAATAAATAAAAATAAAAATAAAACCCTCCAATAAATCTTCAAGGATTGCTCTAAAAATTATTGATATGCATCTCTACCCCCACCCCCCCCCCCCACACACCCCCTTCCCCATGGGGAGCATATCATGTCCCCTACTTGCCTCCCCTCCCCTCCATGCAAGATTTTCTAGCGCCGTCCCTGCTACTGGTCAACTTAGATAGCTCACAATTGTGTCAGTTTTTCTTTCAGTTGGAGCCGCATTTTGTGATCGTGATGCAACTCAATTATATTTATTTAACAACATTTTTTAAAATGACAAAATTCAAGTATCTTTCAAAACTTTCCTTCATAGCTGTTCGAGAAACATTTCTCGGTTCTGGTAATGGTTGCTGTGACCAATAATGTATACCATTTTCCTAAACTCATTTTAAGAAGGGATTTGCGTTTCAAAGAAGTAGAAAGTTAAAAAAAAAATCATTTTTTTTCCAGTCCTCATAGGAGGCCGGGGGGGGGGGGGGGGGGGGGGGGGGGGGCGTCAGCTGCAAACAAAAATACACAAGGTCCAAAATTTAGCCCTTGGAATAATCTCTGATGGGGGTCAGAAACACATTTGCAAGACACTAGGCCCCGTGGGTTGCGCCCCCCCCCCCTTCCGAAGCCGAAATATTTTTTTCAAATCCACTTTTTCCACATTTATTTCACTGATAAAAGACCTTTGAGCATTGTTATATCTTTGGTGGTCACTTAAGAACATGATAGGTAAATGATATAGGTTTTATTTGCTTTGAAAGTTACTTCTTCTGTTTTCATATTTCTCATCAAATTTGGATTTTTGCACACACACACACACACACACACACACACACACACACACACACACACACACACACACACACACACACACACACACACACACACACACACACACACCCACCCAAAATGGCTCAAATTTTGTTTTTAGGTAGTCCAGGGGCGGAATGTTGCTTTTTCGGCCTCATGTATTTTTTTTTATAACTGACCTCCCACTTGTCCTTATGAACTGAAGTCTCTTGGTGACAATTGAGTTCTTTTTTCTGATGAAACCTGAAAGAATAATCTTGTTCGAATTATTGGTTGGATTGTAAGGTAGACTGTATGTAAGTCTGAAATAATTAGATGATGTAATTTCACTGCAGCATGATGCCAATATCCCAAACACTCATACACAACAACACAGAAGGGAATACCCATGAGCGGTTGGGGGGGGGGGGGGGGGTGTGCTGTAAAAATAATACACTGGGTCCGAAAAGCAGTGTTCTGCCTTGGACTATCCAGAAAAACAATTTGAGCATAAAAAAATTGTCTTTTTTTGTGGGGGTTTTCTGGGAGGTGTGGAGGTGGTTCCTTTGTCTAGATTACAAGTTTCTGTGTTCTTGTGTTCAAGGCTTCCAAACCCCTCAAATACATCTGAAGTGCATAACTCGAAGACCAGGATAAGTCGAAGTTATCGGCCGGCCCCGTAAACTTGGGAAGACAATCTTACAGTACAGTGTACTTCAAGATAACTTGTTAATGGAAGTTCAAATAAATAAATCAGTTTTTGTGATGTGTCTAAAATTATGTTGTCTTTAAGATTTCTTTTCACGCCATTTCATTTCAAAGAAAATGATGGTGTTTGCCATCCTACGTTTTACCTAGTCAACAAAATATTACAGATGCTTCTCTGTGCATGTATGCACGCAGTGGTTGATCCTGACCTCTCGATCCATTTCCAGATTCGTGTTTGGAGCCTCTGACAAATACGCTTACTGAAAAATCATAACACCTCCAATTTTTTTCCTACTACATGTAATTTATTGGTTGATACTGGGAAATTAATAGAAGAAATGTTGTCACCAACATGAGATACGCGATTGCTCGTTCTCACACATTGTTTCTAACTTTAGAGTCAGCATCAGTGAAAAAAACCCCCCAAAACCCTGTCCAGAGACATCAGGGTCTTCTTGTGGGGGTGGGGGGGGGGGAGGGTGATACCCCAGGTAAATTTGGATTTCTGGAGGCTCTCAGGAAGTTTCTGAAAGTACTCTGAGCTCCAAAATGTGGAACATTTCAACAGGAAAATGGGTATTTCGAACAATATGACAAAATTCCCTGCCAAATGTGGGGCCCTTTGCATCCGCCCAGTCTGCCCATTCTTAAATACGGCCCTAAGATTACCTGACTGCTCTGGGAATATTTGTTTCAGTTTTTCTCATCGAATAAAGGGATGTATGACCTATTTGTGGCCTATAACAGCCTCTCCCGACAAAAGAAGTAAAACTTGTGACATTATATTTCAGTCACCCTTTTTAGGTTTCTTGTATAGAAGTCTCATACGGACCATTAGCTGAACCTAACTTTGATTTAAATACAATTTGCGGTTTATGTATTTATTTATTGGTGCCAGCATCAAGGCTATATCATGACTCAACATAACTATAAAGTCAAGTCTTGCCAATCATTTATGCCTATGTTTCCCACTTACTGAGGGATGACACCCAGCGGCGTTGGTCACCAAGTCCTATTTTACCAATGGAGACAGGTGGAGGAGAACAATCTACATCATTGGACATGCAGACTTTTATATCCTGGGCGTCTCACTGGAAGACGTTTTAAGATTGATATTGATGAGTTTGATATCACCAACACACATACCCCAACATGCGGCCAAACACACTGAGTTTGATAACCCCTCCTGGTAAAGATTGAGACTAATGACAATCAGACAACTTTCGAAGTAAGCTCACATAGGTCTTGGCTAAATCTACATTTAATTTCAAGACGGTTTAAAATTGAAATTGTTCAGTTTGATGGCCCGCTCCATGAATTATATAGGGCCTACATGTTCAGACCCAAATGTGTTTCAATGTTATGTTTAAAATCGAGACGCGTTTTAGAGTTACGCTTCACCACAACTAAATGCGTTCAGAAATTCCACAATAAGTTGTGTTTTGGAGCAACTGAACATCTTAACACTTTCCGGAATTGGACACAAACTGACGAGAAAAAACACTTTTGTATGTAATCCTTGCACGCTTAGAAATCCAATACGAGATTTTGTAAGCATTTTGGTGTTTAAATTCCAAACCGAAATACGTGCTTTGCACAAATGTCACTCAGAAATCATGTCTGTCTTGTGAATATCAATTAATCCAAAGCTTGTTAGGGAACAAAAAATAAGAGAAAATAACAATTTAAAATTAATGGGCAGCACATTAATATTTAGCAAAAAACAAACAAAACCCAGCCTGTATTCGTTTAGATAAGTCTCAATGCAGAGCTGTGCAAATGGAAGACTTAAGAGTCACTGGTACTGCATAGAGAATAACAAAATTTTACCACAAAATTATCAGGGTGAATTTTAATGCAGTAGTGTTATATGCGAATCCATCCATGAATAAATCTCTAAGCATCCATTTCCTGAAATCGTCATTAAGTGGGTCAGGATATGTTATAGGCATAATATATCACGCTGGCTGGACGGCGATGGGAGTGAGTACGCACTACCGTTGGTTGGAGATTCGGTGTTAGTTCTCTCGAGAAAAAATTGTCATCAGTGACGGTCAAAAAACAACTTTGCGACGTTGTGCAAGTTGGCCCATATTGTCGTTATTGGAGATGGAAGTGTAAAATTTCTGTTGGTCCCATTTCTTCTTCTTTTTTTTTTGTTTGTTTTTTGTTGTTGTTGTTATTGTCTGTTTTCAGCCTACTAGTTATATTGGTGAGGAGGATCGTGTGTTAATGGATTTTCTTTAGTCAATTTGCCGATGCATGGAAAGCAGCCGAAAACGTGCAGAAAGCACCCCACCCCCCAAACAAAAAAACAAAAAAAAAAAACCAAAATGAACAAGAAATAAACAAAAATGAAAAACCTTACAGCTCGGGAAAACAAACCTTTTTTAAAACTTTCTTTGCAGATTGCTTCTCTCACATCATGAATTAAACCATATCCACAGTGAATTAAAGCTCAGGTGGTAGATTGTTATCCTACTTCACTCTTAAATATTGCATTTTTTTCGAAAAAGAAAATAACTTGTTACTGTTCGCTAAACGTTCACATTTTCAAGAGAGATAATGTTTCACATATGCATCATGTAAGTATTACGTTGAAACGTCAAATGGTTGATTCAAGTTATGGGGCTCTTGGACATTCCACTTTACACGTCACGTTGACCCATTTATAAATGTCAGATAAACCTAAAGTAAATTTTGTTGGAATCCTCGATTTCAGGAGAGTAGAGATGTAACTCTAACTTAAATTCAAATTTTTGACCCCTAAGGTCCCTTTTCGCAGCCCATGGCCCAAATATTAATTGATCTACCCCCAAATAATGAATATGGACTATTCCTGTTACTACCATTGAACTGACATGGAAGAGACCACCAGCATTCAAAAGGTTAATTTACACACGAATCATGTCTTCATCCTAGATTGTTTTGCAAAATGAATTTAAATGTACTGTAAGAGAAATAATTTACTATGTGATAATATGTTTCATACTCACACAAAGGGCAGCCCCAGGAGGTTCCAGGGGACCCCTGTTTCCCTTTCCAGCAGGTGTGGGACGAATGCATGCATGCCAGTCAAAACCATGCCACCCACTCGCAACAAAGTGACTTTGACAGCTTATTAGTACTTGATTCATGCAAAAAAATTGTTCTGCATCACTGTGAGAACCCCAGGAGATGAAAATAGAAATATTTTCATTCAAACACCCATATTTTCCAAACTGCATGCAACAGAGAACTGTTATTTGGTATAAGGCATCCTAAGGACCAGTAGAATGGAATGGTAGAACAATTGCCATAAGTTATCTCATTGTGTACTGCAGGGGGAAATCTAAAAAGTCAGCATATTTTCAAAAATTAAAAAAAGCTTCTCCAGGACCAATGATAATAATCTTTTGATGTTTGGTATACAGCATATGTGTGTGTGTGTGTGTGTGGGGGGGGGGGGGGGGGGGGGGGGGGGGGGGTGCAGATACAAATTAAGCCCCTTCCTTCATATTTGGGTTCCATATAGGTGCCCAAATTTTAATTTGGTGCAAAATGAGAAATATTCTTCAAGAATCTTCTGAAGAACAACCACTTAGAATTTTCTGATATTTGTTATATAATATTGTTATGGGGTCAGATTCAAGTTTTGTCAAATCAAGTCCCTCAGTTAATATTTGGACTTCTTATGGAATCTTCTTATGGGATCTAATTTTAACTTAGTGCAATGTGCAATATGAGGAATAAACTTTAAAAATTCTGTTCGTCAGATTCGCCAGTCAGAATGTTTTGATATTTGGTATACAGCATCCTTAGGGAGATCAGATCCAATTTGCCCAAATCGTGTCCCGTGGATTTGAACTCACCTATGAGAGCTTGAATTTTATCTTAGTGTAATATTGGGAATATTCTTTCAAAATCTTTGACTCTGGAACCACAAGTCAGAATTTTTTTATATTTAGTATACAGCATCTTTATGGGTCGCTGGGTTAATATTTGGGCTCCCTATTTTAACTTGGTGCAATGTGAAGAATAATCTTTGAAAGTCTTTTTCTTCACATCCAACAGTCAGAATCTTTTGGTATTTTGTGTACAGGATCCTTATGAAAGTCAGATTCAAGTTTGTTCAAATGAAGTCCCTGGGTTTATATTTGCACTCCCTATGGGAGCCTGAATTTTAATTTAGTGCAATATGGGGAATATTCTTTAAAAATCCTCTCAAGAACTACTAGTCAAGATCTTTTGTTATTTGCTGTACAACATCCTTACAAGGGTCAGATTCAAGTTTGTTCAAATAAGGCCCCTTGATTAATATTTGGGCTTTGCCAGCAGGGTTGCACCCACGTTAGCCTTATTCAAGTTTGTCTAAATAAAGACCCTTGATTAATATTTGAGTTTCCTATGGGAGCACAAGTTTTGACTTAGTGCAGAAGGTGGAATAATTTTTAAAAACCTCCTTCTTCAGATCCACCAGTCAAAATCTTTGGATATTTGATGAAGTGAGGGAGGTCAGATTCAAGTTTCCTCAAATCAAGTTCCTGGCTTCATATTTGGGGCTCCATACGGAAGACTGAAATTTAAATTAGTTCAGTGCACTATGGGAATATACTTCAAAAATTTTCTTCTCCAGGATCACCAGTCAGAATCTTTTGATATTTGGTATGCAAATTTGTTCAAATTAAGTCCCTCAGTTAGAATTTGGGCTCCCTGTTGGATCCCAGAATTTAACTTCTGTGTAATATGAGGTATATTCTTTAAAAATCATCTTCTCCAGAACGTCAAGTAAGTATCTTATACACATCTTTCGGGGAGTTAGATTCAAATCAAGTTCCTGAGTTATTATTTTGGCTGTCTAGTGGAATATGAGGAATAATCTTTAAAAATCTACTTCAGATAAAATAGTCAGTATCATTTGATATTTGGTATATAACATCCTTAGAGGGGGCATATTAAATTTGTTTAAATGAAGTCCCTGAGTTAATATTTGGGAACCCGGGGAAGTGAAACAGTGCTTGTTTACTTTGGTAAACAAGCTCTGTTTTACTGGTAAAATAGAACCCAGTCACCAATTCTTGGGATGGAAGTTCTCTAAAATGGGCAACATAGGTATAAACAATTGACTAAACTTGGCTTTATCTCCATGTGGTGGTCACAAATGGCCATTGTGAACAGCAATAAATAAATAAATTAATATTATAAGTTTAACTTTTTGCAAAAGAGGAATATTCTTTAAAATCTATTTTGGCAGAAGTACTATTCAGAATCTTCTGATATTTGATATACAACATCCTGGTGAGGGGAGGTGGGGAGGGGGGAGGGGATCACATGTGGCTAAGATTCAAATGTGTTCCAATCAGGTACCTGGATTTATATTTGGGCTTCCCAAATTTTAACTCATTGTAATGTGGTGAATAATCTTCAAAAGTGTCTCTCTTCAGATCCATCGTTCAGAATCTATTGATATTTGGTACACAGCATCCTTGGAGAGGGGGAATCAGATTCAAGTTTGTTCAAGTTAAGTCAATAGGTTGCTATTTGGATTCCCTAATTTTGCATTACTAAAAAGATCTGGGCATTATTTCTGTGGTAGCATCTCAATACTAGAAAAAAATCATCTGACATGGGCAACAGAGCTATAAATAATTACATGACATCATTCCTCTGTACTGTTAACTAGCCATAGATGCTAATTAAATCCTCCTTTAGACAACTTGTTTTACAGGCCTGGACACAAATTAGCCTCAAAAACATATAACTAAGACAACCCCTTATTAGAATGAGTTCATTTTGATGAGGTGATCGTAAGATTTGTTATGAAGGCAAAAATTAAAAAAAAATATATAATTGTCAGTGGCAATTTTTTTAAATTGCATTGGCCAGATATGGCTGCTTCATTAGGTAAAGGGTTAAATCCCGTGTGATCTACTTATATTAAACTTTAACCCTTGAGGCCTCAGATTAATTTTTATGATAACTTCTACCTATACATGCAGACAGCTGCAGATGACTTTAACTCTGAACCCGTTGAGTATTTTCAAGATATTTTTGTCAATTCTAGTCATGGCTGCTATGGAGCAGCCATGACAAGATTTGATGAAAAATTAATCTGAATATAACACAAGACATTATTGGTGAAAAAATCCATTCAGTTTACAGGGAGCAAATACGATTAAATGTGCCCAAATTATACTGATTACAGTGAGAAGAGAAACCCTGTGCCAGGCAGGAATATCCGCCAGCAGCATGCAAAGAGTTAACAGTGTTTCCGCATCATTGTTGGCTGCCTGTAAAAACATTGCCAAGATACATACAGCCTTCTGGTTGAATTTTCAAGGAAGAATACTCCTGGGACCAATTTTTTCAAAGCAATATAAATGACTGTGTGGGGATTTAAGGTTAACACAAAGTATTTGAATGCATGGAAGAAAGAGTCAATATGAAGTCTAGTTGTTTTATCATCAGAGCATTTATTTTTTTATTTTATCTACTGACCTTTAGTAGAGTTATGGCCTTTTTAATTACTTTTAAAAAAAAATGTTCAGTCCATGAACCTTGTTGCACTTGTACAGAATACAACTCTTAAAATTCCTGACAGACAATGGTAATAACTGGAAGGAAGTAACAGGATTCAGTGAAACATTACACTGTTCAGCTGGTCCATGGATCTTTCACTAAGTTATTTCTCTTAATTTATTATCCCCATAATAATTTTATTATCCCCTGGACCAGTGGTTACGACATTGGACTTCAAAACCAGAAGGTTCACATTTCGATCCCCACTAGGGGCACTTAATTCTGAGTGCCCACATGGGGACACAGTGGCGCTGTGTACTAAGGCATACTGCACATCAGTGGTGCACTTGCCTTCAACCAATGCTGAACCTGCTTGTGTGGAGTTGGTACGTTGAGTCTGACAACAGGAGCATGGTGGCTTAGTGGTAGACTGTTGGAGATGTATGCTAGAGGTCCCGAGTTCGATCCCCGTCTGGGACGACCTACGTTGTGTCCTTGGGCAAGGCACTTTATCCCGGTCGCCTACATGGGGGCATGATGACACCGTGTACTAAGGCGTACTGCACGTCAATGGTGTACATGTCTTCAACCACTGTAACCCTGCTTGAGCAGAGCTTGAACAGAGCTAGAATGTTAAGGAGCTGACAGTTGCTCATCGTTGCTTGGTGGTTCTCTCCGGGTATTTTGGCTTCCTCCACCCGTGAAACTGTCATGGTCACGATTAGCCATTGTGCATTAGTATGTGACCTTAAACACCAATAAATAAATAAATGAGTCTGACATTACTCGCTGCTGCTCATTGGTTCTTTCTGGGTACCCTGACTTCCTCCACTCATAAAACTGTCCAACATGAGGAGACCCTTGCTGTCAAAAGTGTAATTAAACCTCAGTAAATAAATAAATCCTCATAAAATTCTTTCAGGAAGGTGTGCGTACATCTGTCCACATAATCAAGCACACATTTGGTGCTGCCATTCATCTGGATATTCATTTGTCCATCCATTTCTGTCCCAGTGACTTCATAGTTTGCTCCATAACTTGAAATAACTTTGACCAATTTTACCTTCACTTTATATTAGGGTTGGACACAATAGGGGGGAAAATTCTAATTCTTTTTTGGATAACTTTATGAAAGATCTAAGACACTATGAACCTGAACTTGGAATTTTCAAAAAGTTTTAAATTCATTTTGAATGATTATGAACCTCAGTTCACATGAACATCTCATTACCATCTTTTCTATTACTATGTTTACATGTGCATAGATTTTAGTTCTTGATTGTGTTCATTTGGAACTCATATAGTTGTGGTCACTGTTTGAAAGTTTTGTCCATATAGATTTTAGTTTGTTTTAGAGTTGAAATGTTTAACCGATTAATCATTTAACCAATGATCAACATCTTGATCGATCAAAAATGTAATTGAACGATTAACCATTACTTTTGAACTACTGTATTTTCTGGGTTAAAGGAACAAACTTGTTTCAAAACAGGCAAACATTGTCACACTGACTCACATCATTTATGCGAGACAGAGATTATGCATACAAGTTACGTGCTGACATACTTGTTCACTTGCATGATCATTATACTGTATCAGTAGCTGGAACTGATCATTCTTAAGTTAACCTTTACCCAATGTGGGTAGCTGACGACACTTGCAAAATAGATTCTTGAATTACTAAAAATTTTCAATTTTTGTCTCAAAAACATGGCTTATGATCCCTCATTGGAACGAGCTCAACGAGCTCGTTCCAATGAGGGATCATAAGCTATGTTTTTGAGACAAAAATTGAAAACATAATAAAATCTGAATGGAGATTTTTGTATGTAGAGCTGGCCGATTTTGTCCTTTACGTAGTGTAAAGGGTTAATGCTATAAATCATCAATGGTACGGCAGTTATTCAGCTACCTATAAGGGCAAGTGATTAATCGGTTAACCAAGGTTAATCCATGTCACTAATCGATCAAGAAAACCCTTTAACCATTTCAGCTCTAGTTATTTTCTCTGGTAAACACAGTTCTGTTTTATCGGTAAAATAGGATTCTGTAACTAATGGTGGGATAGAACTCCTTGAACCCCTTACCTAACAAATCGGCAGCATCTGACTGTGTCATATGCAAATACAGCAGTTGAAAAAAAAATGTCAACAAAACCATATCATGGGACGCCTCACTGGAACCAGCCACAAAATCGTTCCAATGAGGGTGAAATAAAACATTTTATTATCATCAGTGTTAGGTAAATGGTTAATGCATGCAACACA
Organism: Pictodentalium vernedei; assembly: GCA_031216915.1. Classification (NCBI taxonomy): domain Eukaryota; kingdom Metazoa; phylum Mollusca; class Scaphopoda; order Dentaliida; family Dentaliidae; genus Pictodentalium; species Pictodentalium vernedei. Next base: position 258,638,622 of record CM062290.1, on the reverse strand, counting down.
GATCTAAATAATTTGCTAAATCTTACATCACAGCTAACAGTGCACATCACTAGTGTCCAAGTCTTGACAAAGCCATGATTGGAATAGAGGGCATGAAGATATCAATATCTGAGTTTCGATAGGGTGAATAAGAACAGACAATATAATGATACATTATTAGTGACAAGGTGTTCAAGGCTAAAGTACTCTAATTATATACTGGTTAATTGAATAATCCTGTCACTCTCAAAACTTTTCTTGCAACAAGCCACTGAATAAACATTCAGAAGAAATTTTACCGTGTAGTGGTATATTGTGTACAGAATAAATCCTGGTAACTGGATAGAGACATTTCTCAGTCTGAAGAATGTTGTGAGGAAAATAGATTGACCTTATAAGTTTCCATGCAATTAATAAAGTTAATACAAACAATAAGGCTTGATGATTGAATATCCATTTTTTATTTATCACATAATTATAACCAAATAGTTCATTACAGTTTACAACACATCTAATACAGGAATGACACCATAAGTCAACGTTGGCATTGTAATGGTGTGCATTCGTTTCAGAAGAATTGAATTAGTCTTCTTTTATATTGCATTTCCTATTTACCTACTGTAAGGAGACAGCATTTGCAGGAAACATTTCCAGAATAACTAAATATTTTCATTTCTTATCTCGAAAACAAAACTTATCAACCCTCATTGGAATGAGCTTGGCAAGCTCATTCCAATGAGACGTCATAAGCTTTGTTTTTGAGGCAAAAAAAAAAAAAACATGGTCGTGTGATTTTTGTGATCTTTCCTTTCCAGTTTTTGTCATTGCATTAGGCAGAAGCAGGGGTATAAAAATACACTCGCCCACTATAATTGGCGGTGGAAACTTTGATCGGGCAAGTGATTTCCCTGTTGTACTCGTCCAACTGGACGAGTGAGTTTCGTTGGGTCAAAACATCTGGGATTATTTAATTAGCCTGACATTCCTAAATAAAGAGCTCCAGTCATACAATTCAGCCTATCATGCATATACCCTTGGAATTGATGAGCCCCCCCCCCCCCCCCCCTCCACAGGGGTCAAAATAACGCTTGTCTACTTGTCGCTGACAAGTAATTTCTACCAGCGACAACCAAAAAATAGAATCGCTTGTCCCGGGTGACAAGTGCTATTTTTGGCTTGAGTTTCATGTTTGAAAAGCTATGTGCTGTTCAAATATTTTTTTACCACGAGGGCGAATCCAGGCATCAGTCGCACGTGGTGTGCTCCCCCCACCCCCACTAGTTTTTCCTGGAGATGGGTTGTGCATTGTGGATATCTGCATCGGGTGCGACGTAATCGGATCTTTTCAGATTAAATTTCAAAATTTGGTTGACAGTACATGCCGGTAAACTTGAGCCTAGGTGTGCCTCCCCTCCCAGCCCCAGCCCCACAGTTTTTCGTAAAGTCCTTCATCCGCCACTCAACCAACTCTGAACCGGTATTGGGATGTAACGACTGTGCGAATGAACTCACCAGAAGCAGAAAAATGTCTGTAATGTAGAAAGGCAATTCTAGTCTAGTAAGGGAGGTAATCAAATTAGCTATCAAAGAACTCAGCTATTTTCGAAATTGCTGACAGGGCTTTTGCCATACGTGATGCCCCATATCTCTCACCAAATTTAATTTGCTTCATTCCATGGCTGATTTTAAATAATATAAGTGATCTCAGACTTTGATATCACCAGCCTTTTCAATTTTTTATTGAGTTTTGATGATTAAAGCCTTTAAGGTCACTCTGGTCACCATTGCAGTGTTGTTAAGCTGACAGGTCACAACAACAGAACAAACCTTTTCACCTCGAGTGAAGTTTAAGACGCCAGTATTGCAGTCTCTCTGGCGGATTGCTGGTTTGGAGTTCCAGCCTTAAAACATCCTCTGCGCAGTCACTTAACTGTGGCTTAATTTATTCTTTTTTTCAGACAAAAGAAATATAGTTGAAACTGTGAGTGAGTGACAAAAAGTGGGTCGAGTAGAAAATAAGGGCGGGCGAGTGCATTTCAAAGTCTACTAGTCCTGCAGGGCGAGTGACTTTTGTTGTATTTTTACACCCCTGAGAAAGTGAAATTACACTTGATGAAAAGAATCTGAAATTTGTCATGATTTGACATAAGTTTTCTAAACCTCGTTCACTAAAAATCAATCTGAGCCGAGGTTTGCTTTTAGTGAACTTGATACAAAAATTTCATTTCAAATTGTGATTCATCAGAGATCCACTGTTTCCTTTGAAAATCCTGTTATTAACTCTCAGGTCCCACACAACAAACCTCCACATTTATGTTGCTTTGAGAAAAATGCCCACAAGCGTTTTATTCCTTGAGAACTCAACTGCCTATACAGGCAGCCAACAATGATGTATGTAGAAACATTGTTACGTCATCTGCAGATGTGTTCACATTTACAGTACGTGGAGAGTGGATTGTAACTAAATCACCTGTGGAGTGGAGTTATCACCTAAAGTGTCACTTTCGAATTCTGTACATGTGGGCAGAAAACACTAGCAATGTTTCAGCCAATGGACCTCTGGGTTTAAACTGGAGGTCCATTGGCTGGAACTTTACTTGTGATTGTTATGCTTTACAACAAATTCGCAATTATTACTTGGGTGGAATCTCAACTCTGTGGGTGATTTAGTGGTAATACTCTCTCCACGTACTGTATAAGGTAGTAATTATCATGAAAGTTAATCTGTGGCTTTAATTCTTAACCTGATGAGTATTTTCAAGATATTTTTTCATCAAATCTAGTCATGGCTGCTTCATAGCAGCCATGACAAGATTTTATGAAAAATTTATCTAAATGTAACATAAGAAATCAAAGGTGAAAAAATCCATTCAATTTAAAGGGAAAAAATTTGCTTGAATGTGTCAAAATTACACTTTTTTTCAAGGACGAGAGAAACCGTGTGCAGGAATATCTGCCAGCAGCATGAAAAGAGTTAAGAATTAGCATGTTAGCATTATTTTTTAAAGGTGATTTTAACACGATTATTTTTTTCAAAGATACCATTCTGCAAGCAAGAGAAACCATAGTTTATCAAATATTTTGTTAATAAATAATTGTTTTGTTACAATTAATTAATGTCTATTGGCACTCTCCAATGAGTTGTAGCAAAGCAATTTTATATAAGAATGAATATATACTTGTGAGAAAATAGCAAGCTAATGCACACAGTGTAAACTTAAGCCATTAAAGTGACTTTCAGTATTTTTTCAGTGGCGAGATGATAGTGTCTTGAAGTACTCAGTCAGTTAACAGAAGGTTCAGTTGACCAGATATTGGCCACTTTCCTGTCCTCTGGTTATAAATTTGATATTTGATTATGCCCCCTATAACATGTAGTGTTATCCTTGTCCATCTGTCATTCCATCATTTTTTCATTCTGTAACAATGTGCTTGTTAGCATTATAACTTCCAACAAATATTATCTGCTTTGTTTGGTACATGTATTCGATATATGATTTTTTCTTAACACTTTTATGAACGAGTTTGAAAACCAGCCTGATCTGATGATCATGGTGGAGTGATGGCTCCTAATTAGTCAATTTTAATGAATTTTTGTTCGTTAGCATGATAACTTCAACAAATATTAATTGATTGGACTAATATTCTGTATTTGAGTTTAACCGATGAATGTAGGGTTTGAAAATCAGCCTGGACCAATGATTACCTGTTTAGTTATGGCCCCTAATTATTCGATTTTATTTCTTTTGTGGAGTTACTTACCTTCCACTTTGATTTTAACTTTTTAGATGTACGCTGATTTTAGTATGTGCCTTTTTCATGGGCACTTAATAGTGGAAATTGAATTTTACTGTGCTTGGTTGTTGTTTTTACAAAGTTACTCAACATTTATTTAAACTTGGAAGCACTTGGAATTTCAGTTTTCCCAGACTCTTGGAGATGGAGATATTGCAAGAGGTTATTTATTTCTTATCAACCTACCATACAATTGTTTACTACAGGCTTGCACTACAGTGGAAGTCCCTAACTCGGAAAAGATACTCTCTATTTTGATTTGGGAAAGAAAAGGGCACCGAGAAAAAATAAGCCAAAACTGGGTCGAGTGCTACCGGCGCACACCCAGTAGGGGACGTCCTTCTCCTAGTACAGATCCACGGCTTCTGGTACCAGTGCGCAGACTTGTAACTAATGATTCATTCTTTTTTCTTCTGCCGTGTTGGAAGACGTGCTTCCATTTGCATTGAGAAACAGTGATAATTCAACTCGTTGATAATGGTTACCTGTGACTAGAATTAATTTCAACCACATTTTCATTTTATTTTGTATATTCTCCGGGTTTGCGCGACTTTTGTACCGTGCAGTTCGGACATATAATTTTTGGTTTATAAATTTATGTTATCCTTTTGGATATTATTATTATTGGAGTTAGGTGTCAGTGGGGGGCTGTATTTCTCCTGCCCGTTGAGGGCAGAATTTCTGTTTTGTGGGTCCCTGTCGGTCGTCTGGGTTCAGTTGTGTTCTCGTTGGTCCTTTAATTTCTGCCACCTTTCTCTCATAGTTGGGGGTGTTCTTCTACTTTCTACGTCTGTTGAGTTCACCTTTTCTTCTACTGCTCTCACCTCTGTTATACCCAGGACTGTTCCTTGTGGGCAGTGCCTTTTGCCCAAGCATGTGGACGATTCCCATGCTTCTTGTTCCACTTGTAATGGGTGTTCTTCAGATCGACCCTGTGGGTCTTGGTCATCCACTTTTTGGGCTTCTGTGAACTGTGTGGTGCATTCTCGTCGCCGTTCCTCCTGCACCTATGGGAAAGGGGTACGCTGTCATTCAGGGCCTCCCGACACGACCACGTCTGGTGAGAGTTATACACCCTCTGTGGCGGATGTGCAGTCTTTTCCTGTGGTGGATACTGTAGGAGCTGTTGAGTTGCCCGGTGAAGAGATGCCTGGTTCCGGGACTGTGGTCCCTCTCCGGTCGACATCTGAGGCTGTCACTAGGGTTGTGACTCCTCCTTTGGAGCCAAGCTCGGTTGCTGTCTCCACTTTTCCACCAGTTTCAACAGCTCCCAACGTATCTGCTGCTACTGCTGTTCCATCTGCACGCTGCTTATCCTTGCGCAGGGGTCTGCAAAGATGTCTGGTAGTGTGGATGTGGGATATTGGCCTCAGCCTTCCCTGACTTCAACTCGGCGAAGTTGGAAGTGGCTGCCGGCCGAACCCTCTGCTGTGGTCTCTCAGCCATCGAGCCCAGCAGCTATTTCATTGGATTCGGATGTTCATGGTGCGGTCACCATGGACTCAGTTGCGTTTCCGTTCACGCACTCTGGTCCTACGGCCAGTTTTACGGGACTGACGCTTTTTGTGCAGCCTGGACCTTCTGTCCATCAGAGGTCCACGGCGACTCTCCCGAGTTTCCGCACTTCAGATCCTCGTGGTATTTCATACCCTTATAAGCATCTGCATTCAGTTGTTTTGGCAGCCACCCTTCGCCCTGCATCGGGTGTACCAGAGGATTCGCTGGTTAAAAGCGTCAGGAGTGAAGCCATTTTGCTGGTTCGTTCCCATGTCGAAGAGCAGTGAGCTTAGGGAGACCCTCTCCTTGCTCACTCAGGTTCTTTCCAAGAGCCTTCCTGTTGCCCGCAGCGTGTTTACCAGTTCAAGGCCATGCCTTTTGGCCTTAACCTGGCTCTTTGGGCCTTCACCCGACTGATGTCGCATATGATAGCCTTCCTTCGCACACAGTCCAGGGTGACTACTTCAGCTTATCTAGACAATATCCTCCAGAGGCACTCCAATGCTGCTCTTCTGGAGTCAGATGTCAGCACACTGTTGAGCCTGCTCATGTCGCTAGGGTTCAGAGTCAACGAGGAGAAGTCGGACCTGGTCCCTTCTCAGTCGTTTTGTCATCTGAGGATGGTCTTCCATACTCAGCTGAATATGGTGGCGGTTCCCCGGGTGAGGGCTGTGATTCTCTCAGCTTTCGCCCTGATTCTGTCCCAGTCCACGACAGCTCGGAGTATTCTCCGGCTGCTCGGTCTCTGCGGTGCGGTGACAGATCTCCTTCCTCAAGGTCAGCTGCATGTCAGACCTCTCCAACACTTTCTGCTCAGTCGTTAGTGGCCGAATGTCGATCCTCTGGATCTGGTGCTTCAGTTACCAGACTCTCTTCATCGTCACCTTCTCCCCTGGATGGATGTTCAGTGGATTGTGCAGGAAGTTCCGTTGGACTTGCCCACGTCCGATCGTGTTCTGATGGCAGATGCCAGCGATCTCAGATGGGGTGCAACGTTGGATCCTCTAGGTCTTTCCCTTCATGGGGTATGGGACTAGGATCAAGCAGTTCTTCACATCAACTAGAAGGAGCTTCTTGCTATTCTTCTGAGTTTCTGGCAGTGGATCCCCCCACCTTTCGAATCGTCAGGTCTTTCTGTTGGATGTCAACACCGGAGTGGTGGTTCGTCACATTCCCGGTCGTTTGAACGACCTAGCAGACTCCCTGTCCTGACAGGGCAGGGTCATTTCTACCGAGTGGATGCTTCACAGGGCAGTGTTCCAGTCGCTTTGTGATCTCTGGGGTCGTTTACACATCAATCTTTTTGCAACCCATTGGAACCATCAAGAGGACACTTTCGTGTCCCCGTGTCCACATCCTTTGGCTTTCGCCATGGACACTCTGTCACTCGATTGGAATGGTCTAGTCGGCTATGCCTTTCCATCAGTTCCGATTCTGCCTCAGGTTCTAGCTGAGATACGAACCTGTCTCCTCAATGGGTGCGGATCAGTCAGTTCCGCTCTGGCAGCAGTTCTGGCATGTCTTCCTCTATGTCACAACCTTCTTTGCCAAGGTCACCCGAGGAGGTTTCACTTTGACCCGACTTCATTGTGACTTCACGCATATCTTTTGTCAGGTCCTGTCTCCTCCGTAGAGGTTTTTCGAGACGAGCAGTGGAGTGCATTTCTTCTTCAAGGCGGCACTCCACTGGTTTAGCCTATATGGCTAAGTGGAAGGTCTTCTGACGATGGTGTGCTGATCACTCTGTTGATTATGCCAATCCTTTGATAACACAGATTGCGGAGTTTCTGGTATATCTGTCTGATTCTCAGGGTCTCCAGCCTGTTACCATCAAAAGGTACAGGTCCATGCTTGCGGAGACCTTTTCGTATGTGGGAAAGCGTCGTATCAGCACTAATCCATACCTCTCCAAGCTTATTTGGCACTTTTTCTTTGAAAAGGCCTAGAATTTTGCAGCTTACCCCAAGATGGAATCATTCTTGGGTGCTGCTTTTCTTGGGGAGGGCAAGGGGTGTTTGAACCTTTATCCCAGGTGGATATGCATTTTCTCACATACTAGACAGCTTTGCTGATGGCTTTTCCCTCAGCCAGATGGGTTAGTGAGCTTCACGCCCTCTCGGTTTATCCAGCCTTTTTCAGGAGCTCTGCCAACAGTGTTACTTTTACCACTGATTGCTCCTTTCTGGCCAAGAATCAGATACCAGAAACAACTCCACCTCCTATCTGTATCAAGGCTTTTCCTTCTGCTGAGGGTAATCACCCTTTGCTCTGTCTGGTTCATGCACTTTGCATTTATCTCAGCCGGATGCAGTTCACAAGGAAAGGCAGGAAACGATTCTTTGTCTCTTATTCCTGGTAGACAGAAGATCTCGCCTCAATTCATTTCCAGATGGATTTGTCTTGCTATTCACGCAGCCTACGCTCATCTAGCAACTGACGATTGTATTACCAATCGTATTTCTGCCCACGAGTTGCATGCCTTGTCTACCTCCTGGGCTTACGCTAACTCTGTGAAGTTGTCGGATGTTATGCAGGCAGCCTACTGGAGAAATGCTTCTACTTTCTCCACCTTCTATATGCGTCAGTTGCAGGAGCAGCCTGAGGACCTTTTTTCTTTGGGCCCTCTTTCTTTTGATCAGGCTATTGTCTACCCTAGCCATTAGGCTTCTTCAAGGTCCATTCCAGCCCTGTGCTGTTTTATTGTCCTTTCTGTCTGTGCGTCACACAGAGCCATATGCCTCATCTCTCATTGTCTTTTACTAATGTTTCTGATGCTATGGTTTGATTGGCCTAGGGAACTCTTCTTCTGTCCACGGTTCCAGTGCAATCAGGTTATGTGGGAATTGGTTATGTGATTCCCTCATCCTATTGTCTATTCAGCCTGTAGTAAACAATTGTACGGTAGGTTGATAAGAAATTTAAATTTTATAGTAAATTTCCTTTCTTATTATACCTACCACAATTGCTTACATGGAAGCCCTCCCATCTTCTTATTTGGATAAGAATCCTTCCTCCCCGCTGATCACATAACTCCAATGTTGGCAGATTCAAAAGAATGAGTCATTAGTTACACGTCTGCGCACTGGTATAGGAAGCTGTGGATCTGTACTAGGAGAAGAGCGTCCCCTACTGGGTGTGCACCGGTAGCACTCGACCCAGTTTTGGCTTATTTTTTCTTGGTGTTTTTGCACCACTTTTCTTTCCCAAATCGCTTGGGGAGTATATTTTCCGAGTTAGGGACTTCCACTGCAGTGCAAGCCCATAGTAAACAATTGTGGTAGGTATAATAAGAAAGGAAATTTACTATAAAATTTAAATTTCTCTGATATATGGAGGGGGGTGCGGTGGCGTTGCGGTAACCAGTTCTCGTCAGTTCACCAAAGTTAAGCAACATCAAGCTCGGTTAGTCCTTGCATGGGTGACCATCTGAGTGATCGATTCAGACACCCGCGTTGTGTCCTTGGGCAAGGCACTTAGCCCCGATTGTCCACATGGGGGCACGATGCCGCTGTGTACTAAGGCGTACTGCATGTCGATGATGTGCATGTCTTCAAACAATATAACCCTGCCTGTGCTGCAGTGCAGAGTTACGATGTTGGAGAGCTGGCAGCTGCTCGTCGTTGCTCGGTGGTTCTTTCTGGGTACTCCGGCTTCCTCCACCCGTAAAACTGCCACGGTCATGATTATCCATTGTGCATAAGTATGTGACCTTAAAAACACCAATAAATAAATTAATAAATATATATGGATATATTGTAAATAGTTAATTATGCTACAGGCATTTAAATTCAATGCTCAGGTATGCTTCTTATCAGTAGCATTTGTGCAGAAAGACACATCCCATCTGTTATATCTCATTTAACAATGGTCTTTTAACTTGTGGAATTTGGTGGTTGCCTGTACCATTTTCAGTTTATTACAATATTTTTTCACACATAATATGCTTCAAAGTAAGTAAATGGAAGTTGATAAATCAAAAGTTCATAAACCATCACAGTGTTATTTGTACATCACTTTCACACATTCTTAGAAGGGAATCTTTTCTTTTTTAACCATTAGTTTTCAAGGTTGCTGTGGCTCCTTGACTTCCTTGAGAAAGTTCAGAAATTTAGAAGTCCCCTCTGTATTGGAACCTTCTATGAAAACCTTTGAAAACTTAGATATCAGGTGATCAGCGGAGATTCATTTTAGCAATATTCAGCTCGTTAGCTGAACATTGCTGAAATGGATGTTTTCTGCCTAATAATATGTCTGCCTAATAAAAAAAAGAATAATGCAGTGGATTTCCCTTTTGGAACCCTGGAGAAGTGCTTGTTTACTTTGGTAAACCAGTTCTGCTTTTATGATAAAATAGGACTCAGTAAACAAAGTCCGGGCTGCAAGTCCTCCAAAGTGGGCAGCACAGGTATAAACAATTGGCTAAACTTGACTTCCTACCTATTTTGCAGTCATGATATACTCAGATGCTGATAGCAATCTTAACCCCTTACCTAATGAATCACCTGTATCTGCCCATGTAATTTACAAAGTCAGCAGGTGTAAAAAAAAATGTTCAAATTTTGACAAAACCATATCATGTGACTACTCATTAAAATAATAATAAACTTTTATATTGTCTTCATTGGATAAAGGATTAAAATAATAAATAATACAGAACAATAAATAAATAAATAATGCATCAGATTGCTGACATCATTATGAGATGACATTAAAATCAGAAGTTATGAGGAGAGCTTTCTTGTTTTTACCCCAGAACACCCTTGAAAATATATCGGTGAGATCCTGGAAACTCCTTGTATTGTCTACTCATTGAAGCACTGAACCCCTGGTCTTGGTTCAGTCAACAACCCTGCTTGTGTGGGCGTGGTGGCTTAGTAGGTAGAGGTGCAGGCTGCAAGCCGAGAGGTCTCTCGTTCGAATCCGACCTGCATTATGTCCTTGGACAAGACACTTTACCCCCATTGCCCAGGGGGCACGGTGGCGTTGTGTACTAAAGTGTACTGCACATCAATGGCACACTTGTCTTCCACCAATGCTAACCCTGCTTGTGTGGAGTTAGTATGTTGGGGAACCTGACAGTTGCTTGCCGTTGATTGATCGGTGATTCTCTCTGGGTATTCTGGCTTCCTCCACTCGTAAAACTGTCCAACATGAGGTGACCTGGCTGTCGAAAGTGTTGTTAAAACCCCAGTAAATAAATAACCCTGCTTATGTGGAGTTAGTACATTGGGGAGTCTGACAGTTTCTCGCCATTGCTTAGTGGTACTCTCCGACTTCCTCCACCCTTAAAATTGTCCGACACGAGGCATCCCTGGCTGTCAAAAATATTAAAACCTAATAAATAAATAAATAAATAAATAAATAAATAAATAAATAAATAAATAATGTGGGCAACTGTGGTCGATTCATTAGGCTAACTCAGTTGTCATGGTTGTAGATCATTCAAGGCAAGGCATTTGGTTGCTGCAGCATGATCCCTGTCAATGCCAGCTTCAGAAAACTTTTTTCAGACCACTTTCAGTCACAGCACAATGTCTGGTGGGATTCTTGCTTGATATATAGCGATATAAATTAAACTCAAGCATTTGCATCCAAACCAGTCTTCATTAATTGAGATTCCTGTGTTAAAACTGGGATCACAGACCAATTTAATTAACATGGATTATTTAGCATGTGTGCACGAGTATATAGTGGGGTAATTTTTGGCCCAGTTAGTGCCATATTCAAGTTGATTTCAGTTGACTTGAAAAACAAAAAAATGGAAATCTATTCATATGCTGAACAAATTTGTGAAAATCGTGAATATTTCTACTTGTTGTTTTTTTCTTTTCAATTTTATTTTGCTGTTTCTGTTTTGCGTAGGGAAAATGGCCTGCAATAAATATTTTTAGCTCAACTTTGGCGAAGCCAAATTTGAGCTTATGCCATGGCCCGTCGTCTGTCTGTCTGTCTGTCCGTCAACAATTGGATACGGCTCGGGCTAGAGGCCGTATTTATGAACCGATCTTTACGAAACTTCTTGGGTAACTTTGTTATGACCATGGGACGAGAACGAGTGTTTTGGGGTTTGGTCCGAAATTCAAGATGGCTGCCAGCCGCCATTTTGTACCGACGATGCAGAAATCTGTTTTTTGTACAGAACTTCCATATGAAAGCTATGATTTGAATAATTTTTTGTATGAATGTTTAGTACCATAGGATACATCACATATAATACGGGTTTTTTTCTCGTGCGTAAATTATGCAAATTAGACTAACTTTGATGTTTTTTGGTGTTACTTTCAGCACTGTAAGTGCAAATGCGAATACGGCTCGGGCTAGAGGCCGTATTTATGAACCGATTTTTATGAAATTCCTTGGGTACCTTTGTTATCACCGTGGGACGAGAACGAGTGTTTTTGGGTCCGGTCCGAAATTCAAGATGGCCGATGGCAGCCATTTTGTACAAAATTTGGTGCAATCAGATTTTTGCACAGAACTTCCATATGAAAGTGCTGATCTGAATAATTTTTTGTGTGAATGTTTAGTACCATGGGATACATCACATATAATACAGGTTTTTTTCTCGTGCAGAAATTATGCAAATTAGATGAACTTTGATTTTTTCAGTGCTACTTACACACAGTAAGTACACATGTCAATACGGCTCGGGCTAGAGTCTGTATTTATGAACCGATCTTCACGAAACGTCTTGGGGTACCTTTGTTATTACCTTGGGACGAGAACGAGTGTTTCTGGGTGCGGTCCAAAATTCAAGATGGCTGCCAGTGGCCATTTTGTACCGAAATTAGGTCTAATCAGTTTTTTGTACACAACTTCTATATACGGCTCAGGCTAGAGGCCGTATTTATGAACCGATCTTTACGAAACTTCTTGGGTACCTTTGTTATCACCGTGGGATGAGAACGAGTGTTTTTGGGTGTGGTCCAAAATTCAAGATGGCCACCAGCAGCCATTTTGTACCAAAATTAGTGCAATCAATCTTATGTGCAGAACTTCTGTATGAAAGTTCTGATTAGGATTTTCCCTCTGGAAAAGACTATTGTTTTTCTACGGATTATTAATTTTTTTTTTTTTTTTTTTTTTTGGGGTTTTTTTTTTTTTTTTTTTTTCCACACATTTTGTCCGTACGATTCAGAAGCCATTTTCGAACCGATTTTCACGAAATTTTGCACACGCATAGAGGGGCACAAAATCTAAAAATGTACCGAAGCGGAATTTTCGATTTAACCCTTATTTCGTCGGAATTGGCAAAAAACTGCCAAAATTGGGGTTTATCGGCACTTTCTCGAAACACGTCTTGTAGATTTTTTTTAAACCTTCATTATTGATAGACCTGTCTGTGCCATGACCTTTGATACACATGACATATCAGGCGATGCATATGGTAACCCTCCACAGGCTGCCAAACATCGAAATTTTGATGAAATGGGCCGGTTTCAGGCCCCCAGAACACTCAAACGATACACGAGAGATAAACATAACTTCCTTTATTGGAAGTGGAATTCACCGGAGATCATTTTTGTAATAAGGGTGTTCAGCTGGTTAAACAGCAATACCCCCATAAAGCTAAAAAATTCAGGTTTTCCGTGGATTTCTCTAAATGAGTCTTGTAGATTTTCAAGAAAAAATTGTCACTCCCAGGCCTTGATGTGACAATAGATGCTGCGTGGACAAAATACTGCGGTGAGCATTTGTTAACCCTCCATGGGCTGCTAAAAGTCCAAATTGTGATAAAATGGGCTGTTTTTGGACGCCAACAGCACCCAACGGGTACGCCACAAAGAAAAGTGCTTTCTTTTATCGAGCGCACAATCTATATGGAAACATTTTTGTAAGTAGTAAGGGTATTCAAAAGTCGAAGTCTTAACCCATTTTGGCAAAGCTAAAGAGAGAGACCCCTTAAAATCTTAAAATTCCCATTTTCTGTGGATTTAGCTAAAAATATCCTGTAGGTTTTCAAGAAAAAATGACTACTCGCAGGTCTTAGTGTGACATTACAAGCTGCATGGACAAAATATTCCGGTGAGCGTTTATTAACCCTCTGCAGGCTATCAAACATCGTAATTTTGTTGAAATGGGCTGTTTTCGGACACCCACAGCTCCCGACGTGTACCTGAGAAATAAACTTAATCTCCTTTGTCGGAAGTGGAATTCACCAAGGACCATTTTTGTAAGTAATAAGGGTATTCAAAAAACCAAGCGTTAACCCCTTTTGTTGTTGTTAATAGTGATACCCATCAAAGGCTTAAAAAGTTATGTTTTCCCTGGATTTCTTTACAAACATCTGGAAGGGTTTTCAACAAAAAATGGCCATTGATAGGTCTTGGTGTCACATTACCACTTGAATGGATAAATTATTCTGGTAAGCATTGGTTAACCCCTAATGAACTGCTAAAAGTCAAAATTCTGAAAAAATAGTCCATTTTTGGACACCAACAACATCAAATGAGAAGGCAACAGAGAAAAATAACTTCTTTTACCGGACGCAAAGCTGCCAGGGAAACATTTTTGTAAGTAGTAAGTGTATTCAAAAATCAAGGTCTTAACCCATTTTTGGCTAGTTAAGGAGATATACCCCTAAAAGCTTAAAATTCCAGTTTTCTGTAGATTTCTCAAAAAGATTTTCAACAAAAAGTTTGCATTCGCAGGTCTTGAAGTGACATTACAAGTTGCATGGACAAAATATTTCGGTAAGCATTTGCTAACCCTCCAGAGGCTGCCAAGCATAGACATTTTCAGAAAATGGGCTGTCAATTCCATGGTGTCCAACGCCATCGGTAGATTTATCCCAACAATATTACCGATCTTACCACCCCCCACCCCTTCCCCTCTCTCTTTCTCCAACCAAACACACATTGAAAGGTACGTCTCACTTCATATTCCACACTACAGTGCATGATAATATTTGCACAACGGCCAATCATGACCGTGACAGTTCTACGGATGGAGGAAGCCGGAGTACCTGGAGAGAACCACCAGTCAACGACGAGCAGCTGCCAGCTCCCCAACATCGTAACTCCGCACTGCAGCACAGGCAGGGTTATATTGGTTGAAGACATGCGTACCATCGACGTGCAATACGCCTTTGTACACGGCGGCATCGTGCTCCCATTTGGATAATTGGCGTTAAGTAGCCCGGTTGCCGACATGGGGGCACGATGACATCGTGTACTAAGGCATACTGAACGTCGATGGTACATATGTCTTCAACCTCTGTAACTCTGCTTGAGCAGAGCTTGAACAGATTTAGAATGTTGAGGAGCTGACATTTGCTCGTCGATGCTTGGTGGTTCTCTCCGGGTACTCCGGCTTCCTCCACCAAAAAAACTGTCACGGTCACGATTAGCCATTGTGCATAAGTATGTGACCTTAAACACCAATAAATAAATAAATAAATAAATAAATAAATAAATAAATAAATAAGGGTATTCAAAAAATCAAGCCTTAACCCTGTTTATAGGATTAAAGACAGACAGCCCATGCCGTGTACGCTGCCTACATTACTTGTAAAATCGACACCCCCACTAAATCTTCTTCGAGGTGCGGTGTCGGATCGACCACCTGACGGTTCTGACCTCATTAGATAACACTTCTTCGTTGTATTTAGCAGCATGGATTTCCCTAAGTAGCAAAGACAAAAATACGTCTGCGGAAAATAATGGCAAATATTTTATTTAATCTGTATTTTGTCCGTATAGAAAATGTCTCGCCCACATATACCTAAACATGATTCAATGATACAATTGGACATATTTCTCTCGTAAAACCTGAAAAAAGACTTGATTTATTGCATTTTAGAATTGCGCGTGTATATTCTTAGAAGATTCTCTGTATGTTATTAATATACGGCGTCAGTCTTTGATCTCGTTTGGGACGATCAGTGATTAGCACCTTTTCGACAAGAGCCATCGAAGTTGAAAATAAAAAAA
This sequence comes from Pictodentalium vernedei, assembly GCA_031216915.1. Lineage (NCBI taxonomy): Eukaryota > Metazoa > Mollusca > Scaphopoda > Dentaliida > Dentaliidae > Pictodentalium > Pictodentalium vernedei. The sequence goes on along the minus strand of CM062290.1, from coordinate 258,623,419 downwards.
AATAATCAAATTTCACTAAAACCTTTTGCAGAATCGTGTTTTTCAGAAAACTCTTTCGCGATTGTGTGTGTAGTTTTCAAAATTCCGATCAGTAATCACGAAATTATAAATATGTTGTTGTCAATAACAAAATTGAAAGCGTGTCCGTCAAACTTGCATGACGTCAGCACTCGACTCGGGTGAAATACTGCGGAGAGTAAGAAACGCTGATATCGCAGTAGGCTTTAAACTGTCCATGGAATGGTCCTAAAATCAGGTTTATATTTGCAGCTTTACTACAAATAGGTTTCCCGTTGTTTCTTGTTGAAATGTTGTTTCCGTCAAGGCCAAGTACCATAGAAAATTTGGAACCTGTGCAATAGGATTGGACACCTGCCCCATGAACAACTGCCTGCTATTAAAATTAATTAGCGGGGGCATCTGCCCTCCTCCCCCCCCCCCCCCCCCCCCCCCCCCCCCCCCCCGCTGTTTATTTTACCTAGGACACCTGTCCCCTGCTGTTTCTTTTACCTAGGACACGTGCCCCCCTCCCTGCTGTTTTTACACCAAGTACACCTGCCCCTCCCCATTGACCTTTCTATCTTTAGAAGCACCCGGGCCGACGGGGAGAGGGCGTGGTTGTGAGCATGGCTAGATTTCGCTGTAAATTGGGGTTGAAGGAAGGTACCCTCAAATCTCGGTAGAAAGTGGCGAAAATGACAAAAGGCTACTTCAACGTATGGTAACGCTATAAACTACAGGCGATCTGGGCGATGTACAGACGAAAGATCGTACCTTGGAGCCGGTTAGGCAATTTAGCACAAAAAAACTCCGGCTTTATACTTAATCGCTGCTCTACAGTAGTCTACAATAGTGCCCAATTCCTTTCCAAACTGATAGAGTCGGGACGAATAGTACTCTCACTTTCCACGCGATGCATGGTGTTCTCCACGCGGTATCGACACTTGCAACAGATGCCAAAATGTCGGCCAGGGTGCGTAGAACAAGTTCTGAAAATCAGAAGTCACTGCCTTCAGCGGTCTGGACACGGTTCGTGTTTGTGGGAAGTGCAATTTGAATGTCTAACTGGCAAATTTTCGTTAATCGTTTCCCGCCAAAAAACATACTCACCGTCGATTTCTTTTCACTTCAACTTCTGCGGATTATCTAAGGTTTAAAGATAGTGTCAGGATACAACCCGCCCCCCAAGGCCGCTGCAGCCCCCCCCTCCCCCGCACTTCCCCACCTTGGCGGCGTTCTGGGTCGAAAGTCTCGAAAACGCCAAGAGGCTACATTAAAGTATGGCAACGGTATAAACTACAAGTAGTAAGGACGATATTGAGACAAACAATCATACCTTGGAGTCGGTAAGGCAATGAGGCACCGAAACCTGGGACGTTATGCTCAATCGCAGCTCTACAGTCGCCTACAACACTGCCCATGTCCATTCTAAACTGACAGAGTCGGGACGAATAGTACTCTCACATTCCAAGCGATGCGTGGTGTTTTCCAGGCGGTCCGGACGCTCCAAACAGATCCCTCTTGTTTAGCCATTGTAATGGAACACTTCCGTAGGAGTTTGAGCAACATTTATCAGTGGAAATCTCTGCCCCTTCACTGTGAGCCTTACTTCTTCTTTTTTCTTCTTCTTCTTCCTCTCTCTCTCTCTCTCTCTCTCTCTCTCTCTCTCTCTCTCTCTCTCTCTCTCTCTCTTGCCTATTTTTATTTGGCAGAAAATATAAGTGTAAATCTATTAGTAAAGTTTTGTACATTATTTAATTGCTACCATTATTACACTAATTATATTATTAAATGTTATATGTAATGGAGAGGAGGGTTTGCTAAGTGTTGAGCACTTGTCCTCCAATCCTTTTGCTATGCTTTTGTTGGCAAATAAATATGTTTAAACTAACAGATCCCAAAATGTCGGCCAGGGTTCGTCGAACAAGTTCTGAAAATTTCAAGTCGCTGCCTCCAGCGGTCTGGACACGGTTCGTGTATGTCAGAAGTGCTATTTTAATGTCCAATACCAGAAACCCAATCACCGCCAATTTCTTTTCACTTTAAACTTCTGACGATTCTCTTTGGTTTAAAGGTTGTGTTTGGATCCCTGGGTGGCGGTCTTAAAGAAGCAACTTCCATTTACAGCCAACTCTCCACCAGTCACACACAATTGTAACATTTAAGTGGACTTACTCCAGAGAGGGGGGGGGGGGCACTAAAGGAGTCTGCGCCCATTCACGACATCTTTTTTCGAACTGGCTTGAAAAGGAAGGACCAAATTCAAACAGTTACCTCCTCTTTTCAAAACGCTATATCCCAGCCAATTCTAGGCAGATTTCCATGAAATTTTCACTCGTTGTTCATGGATAGTTGCGGCATCACTTTCCATGAAGGGCGATACGAGGGGGCGCGGTGGCTCAGTAGGTAGAGGTGCAGGCTGCAAGCCGAGAGGTCCTCGGTTCGAATCCCACCTGTGGCAACCGCGTTGTGTCCTTGGGCAAGACACTTCACTCCCATTGCCCACGCGGGGGCACGGTACTAAGGCATACTGCACGTCGATGGTGCACCTGTCTTCAACCAATGCTAACCCTGCTTGTGTGGAGTTGGTATGTTGGGGAGCTGACAGTTGCTCGCCGTTGCTCGGTGGTTCTCTCCGGGTACTCCGGCTTCCTCCACCCGTAAAACTGTCACGGTCATGATTAACCATTGTGCAGAAATATGTGACCTTAAACACCAATAAATAAATAAATAATAAGAGCGATACGAATTTCGCATTTCGTCACGTCAAATTCGAAAAAAGCGTATGCACATGGCTTTCTCTGAAAACATCTTGTAGATTTTTAGTAAAAATGGCCATTCGCACTTTTTGGTTTGGAATTGCAAGTTGCATGAATAAATATTCCTGTTAGCACATGTTAACCCTCTACAAACTGCCAGACATCAATATTTTGGGTACATTTGAGATAAAATGGACCATTTTCAAATAGACAGAGCACTCAGTGCGTATGTGTCAAACAAACATAACTTCTTTTGTCGGCCATTAACTTGTGGGACGACGATATTAATATTAACCCACTCCACCGGTAATGATGGTTTTACCTAAACAATTTTTTTTATCAAACTGAGTCATTTGAGATCACCTTTCTCATAACATCAATGAAGGAACTTCAGTGAGACAGTTAAGAACAATTCATCAGACACTGTGGGGGCATGAAAAATCAAGGAATCTCATCGGGAAAAGCCATGATTCTCCAGAATCATAAAGTCTAGTTTGAATATATTTTTGTATGAATGTTTAGTAACATGGAATACATCACATGTAGTACGGGTTTTTTTCTCGTGCAGAAATTATGCAAATTAGATGAACTTTGATTTATTCAGTGCTACTTATACACTGTAAGTGCACATGTCAATACGCTCGGGCTAGAGGCTGTATTTATGAACCGATCTTCACAAAACTTCTTGGGTACCTTTGTTATCTCCTTGGGATGAGAACGAGTGCTTCTGGGTGCAGTCCAGAATTCAAGATGGCTGCCAGTGGCCATTTTGTACCGAAATTAGGTCCAATCAGTTTTTTGTCACAACTTCTACACAGCTCATATTTGTGAACTGATCTTCACGAAACTTCTTGGGTACCTTTGTTTTCACCTTGGGACAGGAATGAGTGTGTTTTGGGGTGCCTTTGTTATCACTGTGCTATGAGAACAAATATTTTGGGGTTCAGTCAGACCCACTCTGGGACTCAAAGTTTTCTTTTCTAGTTTAGCATCTGACTGTCACCCACCTTTACAATACTTTACCTATACATTTGTTACAGGTAACGGTCAGTATTTATGTACAGACCGTTACAATACTTTATATGTACCTTTGTTATCAGGTCATTACCTAGATGTTTGTCATTGCTGTGTCACATACTGTACATGTACATGTCTTTGTCTTGACAAGTTGAGCTACAGTGTCATTGACACTTTCATTGCATTTATAATATTCTAAAGTGGAACTCAAAAGTGAGTGCATATCATTTTCAGTGGGAAATCTGAAACAATTTTTAGGTTTAACAAGGTGTCAGGAGTTTTCAGTTGAATTCATGAACCAAAAAAATGTGCACTGGTGTTAACTGGAAGTAATGTCCTCAAGACACTTAATGAGGTCACTGCAATGACAGCACTCACTTTGAATTATATATTTTCTTTTGAGAAAACATCACATTTGTTTTTCAATGTACACTGTTTGTGAGACAAGTTACTTGCATTAAATCTGTGGTGTTTTTTTAAAGGCTATGTTTAAAGGGAAAAGAAAAACTCGGCAGAGTGCTTTTTTTATCATAATCTTTTTATAGCCTTTTTTGTTACTTGGATTGTTTGGTTTATCATGCATGTGAGATAGAACCGATCTTTATTAATGTTTGACCTTTTTCTAACTTTGACAGTAATTTTAAGTATTCTGCTTTGTTTTTTTGTGGAGGGGGTAGGGAGGTACTTTTCCACCTTTTTTGAATGAAGATTTTAATCCATAAAGTGTAAGGTCCTGCCTATGTAATTTATTTATTGTCAGCAGGACCCACTCATGATGACTTGCTAAGGGCACCTGCTCTGGGGTTGTAAAAGTTGGACATACACCTTTAAGGGTTAAAAAAATATTTCTAGGCTTGACAAGATAAATTAAATCCAACCACCCAATAGTTTAACCCTTCATGAAATACAAATAGCATATGACATTTACCAAAAAAAAAAAAATTTCTTAAATAACTAAACATTATCATATTTTTTTTATTTTTAAACAAAGCTTATGTTACCCTCACTGGAATGAACTCAGCAAGCTGGTTTCAATGTGAAGCCATAAGCCGAAATTTTTTAGGCCAAAAATGAAAAAAATAAAAAATTTAATCTTTTTATTTTTGGTGAATAGCACTGGCAGGTTTTGATCATTATATTGGGTAAAGGGTTAACTAAATTCATGTAAGCAATGTTCTTGGAGCATCGAGGGTAAGAGCATTGGATTTAACTCTTAACCCGCTGAGTTTTTTTTCTTAAATATCTCATAAAATCAAGTCATGGCTGCTGAAAAGCAGCCTTGCTTGATTTTAGGAGAAATTTAATTGAGTCTGGTGTGACCGAAGGCCCGTAAATAAATTTAGAAATCATCCATATTTATGACAAGGGTGGCACCCTACAGAATGGGGAATACTTACGTTGTCTGGTGCTACAAATATGGATGTACATAAGATGACACTGCGAGAGGTTTTTAAAGGGGAATTCAATAATGAGGCACGAATGTGGATATTCCGAAAATCTTATCAGTCGTGTTAATCACCCCTTATCTGGAATTATCAAGACTCCATCACATGATGTATGTGCAACGGAGTGACGATAATCCCCAGTGAGCGATAATCGACACCTGCATGATTAAAACAAGTTCAAATGGTGGAATGGGTGGCTTGCTCGAGTAACGAATGAAAGCAAGTAACAATTATAAAAATATTATTTAACCTGACAACCAGTATAACCAGTATATATAACAATTTACAAATTAATATTTTTACATTACTGTGGTAAACAAGCTCTGTTATACTGGTAAAATAGCACCCAGTCACCAATGCTTGGGGTGGAAGTCCTCTAAAATGGGCAACATGGGTATAAACGATTGGCTGGACTTGACTTTATCTCCATGTTGATGTCATGATTAGCCATTGTGTAGAAGTATGTGACCTTAAACACCAATAGATAGATAGATAATATTTTTACATGGAGAGTATCTATTTAGTGTTATATTGACAAGAATTTAAAATATAATTCAATAATCCAAAGGTTGAATTTCCATGATTTGGCACATGTGCAGAAGAGAGTTACATCGATCCTTATAATCGTTATTACCTATCCACTTATTCGCATATTCGATTTTCCTTATTTAACTATTCACAAATATGTTCATATAAATTCACAAATTATTCAGTCGATGCTTGAATCACCCAGTTGCCTGTTATTATAATCTATCAATTAAAGTGCACTATCTATTCAATTAATTATTCTTGTTCACCTATCAAATGCTTATATGCTATTCTGTGTTTACAATATTTAACTATATGTATTGTCAGGCATGAAGCCTGATATTAAAACTAAGAAATACTATCTATATAAAGCTATACTTATCTCGATCAGTCCAAGTCCATATGAACACTGTATAAAGATTTCCTGTCCCTATACGGGCAACACAAAACCAATATCACATACTGAAAATTCCTAGTGTCTTAACCCCCTGCACACTGATGTTGAAATATCTAAAGTTCAGGGTGCAAATATTTCCCATAATGCAACTAGAAATTTAACCAATTCAATCGTGTTTGACAGTGCTCAATGAGCTCTGTCAAACAAGATTGAATTGGTTAAATTTCCAGTTGCATTATAGGAAAAATGGCTACCTCAAATCTGGATATTTTGACATCAGTGTGCAGGGGGTTAAATTCCAGAATCCAACCGTGTTTATGCAGCAGAATTTAGAACCTTCACGAGATGCCTGTGGTACGTCTAAACTTATGAGTTGATAATTATTATGCTGTGAGTTCATTCACTCACTAAACATGTCGTCTGGCTTCAAACAATATTTTAATCTACATGAAAGGATGCCAGAGTAGGGCATGACAATTATAATCAGACACCTCTGATAGGGGACTCTCTATGACTTGTTATAATTACTGCGTTTACATTAATGACGTATTTTACTAGATACTGGCATCAAGAAATCCTTTTTAAGAAGATTGCTTCTATTTGTGGAGGTATATTTTGTTAAGAGAGAGAGAATTATCCCTTTTTAGGTAACAGAGTATTTTTGTACTGGGCAGGAAAATCCTGTCCACCACTTGCTGCAGGGAAAGAGTTTAGATCAAAAGGTCGAAGGCTGTGTCCTTGAGCAAGACACTTAATCCCAAAGGTGTAAGTGGGAACATGGTGGCTCAGTGTGCTAAAGCACAGTACACACTTTGATGCTGCACATTTCTTCAACTAATAAATGCTAACCATGTTTGTGCAGGGTTATTTTGCTGAACAGTCTTGCCACTGCTCAGTGGTCTTCTCTGGATACTCTGGCTTCCTCCATCCTTAAAGCTGTCTGACATGATATGAACCTGGTTGTTGAAAGTGCTATTAAACCCTAATAATTAAATGAATAAGCTATGTTTTTTAGACACAAAATGAAAATTTGATAGTACTGGTGGTTTCGTCTATTTTTCGTCTATGTTTCGTCTATTACATTGGGTAAAAGGGTAGCACTGTTTCATACACCTACACATAAACATCTGTCTTTTCTCCAAGGTAACATCAAACAAGCTGTTAATTGAAAATAAAACATGTTTTCATTTTTGGAATTCACTTAAAAACCTTTCCAAAGTCCATTCAATGAAGGGTCATAAACTGAGTTTGAATGCTTTCTCTAGAATAGTACTGGCTGCATTTGGCCATTACTTTAGATAAAGAATTGATATAGATGAAATTTACACTAAGGATGTGCAGTACACAGGGTCAGTTACTCATTTAAAAATGAATAAAAATTATAACCAGAAAGTTAGTCACACTTTCTGGTTATAAAAAAAACTGGTAACTGCCTTATCACACACTACATGAAAATATACACTGACTAAGGCGTCAAAAGTGCACAGGGTTAATTGGTTGCATGTGACATAGGGTGCATGGTTCAAGGAACTAATGGAAATACTTATACATTGTACTGGATTGTGGACATTTTTAGTCTCCTACCGGCATCACCAGAGGGGACTATAGGTTTGCACTCTGTCCATCCATCGGTCTGTCAGTCTGTCAGTCACACTTTAGTTTTCCAGAGTTTTTTTTGGAAACGCTTCAACGGAATGATTTCATTTTTGGTAAATTACTATAGAATGATGACTTACAGATCAAGTTTGAGTTTCATGCTGATTGCATTATTCTTGTGTGAGTTATGGCCCTTGGAAATATGGAAAAGCACCAAAATATCAGTTTTCCAGAGTTTTTTTTGGAAACGCTTCAACGGAATGATTTCATTTTTGGTAAACTACTATAGAATGATGACTTACAGATCAAGTTTGAATTTGATGCTGATTGCATTATTCTTGTGTGAGTTATGGCCCTTGGAAATATGGAAAAGCGCCAAAATATCAGTTTTCCGGACTTTTTTTGGAAACGCTTCAACAGAATGATTTCATTTTTGGTAACCCACTATAGAATGATGACTTACAGATCAAGTTTGAGTATCATGCTGATTGCCTTATTCTTGTATGAGTTATGGCCCTTGGAAATATGGAAAAGCGCCAAAATATCAGTTTTCCAGACTTTTTTTGGAAACGCTTCAACGGAATGATTTCTTTTTTGGTAACCTACTATAGAACGATGACTTACAGATCAAGTTTCATTTGCACTCTGTCCATCCATCATCAGTCTGTCAGTCATACTTTAGTTTTCCGGACTTTTTTTGAAAATGCTTCAACCGAATGATTTCATTCTTGGTAATCTACTATAGAATGATGACTAACAAAACAAGTTTGAGTTTCATGCTAATTGCATTATTCTTGTGTAAGTTATGGCCCTTGGAAATATGGAAAAGCACCAAAATATCAATTTTCCAGACTTTTTTTTGGAAACTCTTCAACGTAATTCATGCTGATCACATCGAGGTTACAACATTTGTATAATTAATGCTCATTAGTCCGGTAGGGGACATTGTATTGCTTCAGCGATATGTACGCTCTTGTTTTAACGTGAATTCCAAAAATGAAAACTTATTGTATTTTCAATTAATAGCTTGTTACAAGTAGATTGTTATTTGAATACTTCAGCAACACAGTGCCTATCAAAAAAAATTTTGTTTGTTAGTGCCTGAGCTTTATGGGGTTGAGAGGGCATTGTGATGTAACAATTGCTAATTATAAGCCAAATGATGTAACTTTTTACTCCATGAAAACAGATTTATTTTCTGCCCTTCCATTCAACATCCCATTACCCTCCACTTACAATTCTCTCCATCTGCAATACTAGCAATTATTGTTCAATTAAGGAGGCAATCAAAGAATAATGCCCAAAGGTGAGATGGTGACGAGGTTACGAAAAGAAATGATGGATGTCTCAAATCCACAAATTGACAATTGATTTATACTAATTCACAGTCAATACATACACACCACTGTGCAATATAGGATTTTATTAGACACAGCTCCTATGGGGATTTCCGTTGACAATAAATCAAGTTACATGAGATGTTGCGTGCCTTCTCATAAAATATATTATGACTTTCTACATATAACTTGTCCATACCTTCCAGCAAGCAAGTGGATGACATTGTTGATGAGACAATGAACTTTAATTTGTGAACTTTTGGTACTGTGAGTTCCACTTTAGCTTTACCAAACATAACTACTGATGACATTTGCTAAAAAGTATTTCTTGAGAAACTTATATCTTCATTTATTGCCTCAAAAGCACAGCTTATGATCATTGGTTCGAAAGAGCTCAAGCTCATTCCATTGAGGGGATCATAAGATAATTAAGCTTTACCTAACGTAACTACTGATGACATTTGAAAAGAAGTATTTCTTGAGAAACTAATATCTTTATTGCTTCAAAAGCATAGCTTATGGCCATTGGATCGAATGAGCTTGAGCTCATTCCAATGAAGTGATCATGGGTGACCGTCTGATCGATTCAGACTCCCGTGTTGTGTCCTTGGGCAAGGCCTTTAAACCCTGATTGTGCACATGGGGGCATGATGACACCATGCACTAAGGCATACTACACCTCGCTGGTGCACATATCTTCAACCAATCTAACCCTGCCTGTACTGCAGTGCAGAATTACGATTTTGGGGAGCTGGCAGCTGCTCGTCGTTGCTCGGTGGTTCTCTCCGGGTAATCCGACTTCCTCCACCCATAAAACTGTCACCGACACGATATGACCTTGGAAGTCCCCTAAAATGGGCAATATGGGTATAAACGATTGGTGGACTTAATATCTATGTTGCAGTCATGATCAGCCATTGTGCAGAAATATGTGACCTTAAACACCAATAAATAAATAAACAAACAAGATATTATAGACTAAATGCTTACTTTATCTCTTAGAATACAGGAATATGACCATATCCCCATTAATTGGATACTTCTCTTTACATAATTTTTTTTTATTGGCGAAAAGGCTATTCAGTTAACAGGGTTCTTCTGTACAAGTAAAAGAGTGGTTTTCTAGAACTTGATAGAACATGCATAATGCTATTATGATTTTAGAGGACAGGAGAAGCAAGACAAATTTTATGCTTTGGTTATGTGAACATAAATATCTTTGGTAAGAGAAAAGTCTCAAGATTTTTTTTGTTTTTATGCTTTGCTTCTAGACACCCTGTAAAGGTCAAGAGATAAAGGTTAACTCTTTACCCACCGTAATGGCCAAAACCAGCCAGCGATTTTCTCAAAAATCTTAATTTTCACTATTTTTTCATTTTTGGTCTCAAAAACATAGGTTATGACCCCTTGTTGGAACGAGTTTGTTGAGCTCGTTCCAACGAGGGGTCATAACCTATGTTTTTGAGACAAAAAATGAAATAAAATTAGTGATTCAAGAATTTTTTTTGAAAGTGTCGTCTGCTTTTCATGTTAGGTAAAAGGTTAAAGAGTATGACATCTTCAAACAGACTGTTGAAAATCACTTGTGATAGGCTTGCCTCTTGTACAGCTTCATTCTTCTCATTCTGTCATGTTTATGCTATCGCTAATACGTCATGTGTCATCGGGCGGTGCTATTTGCCAGTATGGTCCTGGTATCTCAGTGTAAGGTTGCATTTAAATAAATCTCTATTGACTTGTCTAACCACTGAACCAACAGGTTGTTTGAGTTTCATAAAAAAGTCTGTTTAATCCTTCCTTTTTACACCTTCCAAATGCTTGACTGAGCAAACAGCTTCTGTCACTGGCCACAATCTTTGTTTAGAAACAAACTGATCAATCCTGCTTCAAGGCTTTAACTCTCTTGTAATATCTTTATTCAAGCTGACGGCTTAATCTAGCTACATAACAAATGAGAATGATATCAAATTTTAATGACTCAAATCAGATCAAGAAATTTGTCCGTTGAATGTTTTTTCATCTCTCAAAAACTCCATATTTTTTTAAATTGGAGAGAGGAGAGAGGGATGAAAATTGATATTTGCTGTTATTGTGTACAAGTCTGCATTTACTGAGGATAGAAGATTTATCACTCAGCACTCTGTTGTTGAAATCCCCATGGGAACCACAGAAAGGGAGCATGGTGGCTCAGTGGTTATGGCATTGAACTTCAAACCAAAAGGTCCTCGGTTCGATCCCCACCAGGGATAACTGTGTTGTGTCCTTGGACAAGGCACTTCATCCCGATTGCCCACGTAGGGGCACTGTGGTACTGCATACTAAGGCGTACTGCATGTCAGTGGTGCACTTGTCTTCAACCAAAGCTAGCCCTGTTTGTGTGGAGTTAGAACACTGGGGAGTCGGAAGTGCTTACCATTGCTCGGTGGTTCTCTCTGGGTACTTAGGCTTCCTCCACCTGTAAAACTGTCCAACACAAGGTGACCCTGGCTATCCAAAATGTCATTAAACCCCAATAAATAAATAAATAACCACAGAAAGAGGAGCTCTGCTAGTTTTCTGTGGTTAACAAGTTCTGTTTTACTGATACAAAGAACCCTGTAACCAGTACCAGGGGTGGAAGTCCTCTAAAGTGGGTGGCAAAGGTATGAACAGTTGTTTAACCATTTACCCAATGCAAAATTTGTTATTTTAATTTTTTTTTCTCAAATTTAAAAAAAAAAATTCAACAAAATCATATGTTACCCCCCACCCCCCACCACACACACACACACACACACACACACACACACACTAGAATGAGCTCATTGAGCTTATTCCAGTGAGGGGGTCATATGATATGGTTTTGTTGAAATTTCAGGAAAAATATTTTTTTTAGTTTGACAACTGCTCAATTTGTAAATTATGCGGGTGAATAAGACAGTTCATTAGTTAAAGGGTTAAACTTGCTTTGCTACTTATATTGCTGTCATGACGTAATTGTACATGCTGATAGTGACCTTAAACACCAAGAAATATAATGAATTTGTTGTTGAAAACCCAAACAGTTCTGGGAGTTTGGTTTTCCCAAAATGAAGCTGAGAATTCAAAATATATCGTATTTGACAGAGGTTCCTGGGCTCTGTTGAACCAGATGTAATTGATTAAATTCTGTCCTGCATGGGTGAACTAATGTGATAGAGAATTCCATTATATTACTACATTGATAGGGGGCTTATCTAGACTGTGTTTGCTGTCTGGGTCTTTTACAAACTCCCCTATGGTTTAGTGTCACTGGAACAAAACTGAATTAGAAATATTTTTTAATAATTGTATTTCATTTCACAGAGCTTTACAAGCTTCACCCACAGCACATTGATTTATTTATTTATTGGGGTTTAACAACACTTTTGACAGCCAGGGTCACCTTGTGTCAGACAGTTTTATGGGTGGAGGAAGCCAGAGTACCTAGAGAGAACCACCGAACAACTGTCTGACTCCCAATGTTCCAGCACATTGATGTCAAAATATAAAAAATTCAAGTTGCAAATTTTTTCAACAAAGCAACTAGGAATTTTACCATTTCAGAAATGTTTGACTAGACTGAATTGGTTAACCCTCTGCCTTCTGATGTCAAAATGATGAAGTTTTCAGCAGCAAATATTTCCCATAATGCAGTTTGATATTTAACTAAATATATCTTGTTTGACAGAGCTCATTGAGCTCTGTCAAACAATATATAATTGGTTAAATTCATAGTTAAACAAGAGAAAAACAGAGTGACTGGTGAACATTCTGTTGCACTACCAATGTTACATGGGTTAAATTCCCAACTGCATTATGGGAAAGATTTGCTTCTTGAAATTTTAGGATCTTTACATCATTGTTGAAAGGGTTAATTTTTAGAAATTGTTTGATGCTGCCATTTTTATTCAGACTTTATCAGTTATTTTTTTCATTTATTTTTCACCGTTTTAACACTGAAACTGTGAATTGGATCACCTAGTAGAATATTAACTACAGTAATATAACAATCCATTTTGTCTTTACAGGGAGGTTCAGTATATACACAGAACGATGTGTGAATGCATTTGAAGGATGAAACAAGAGACACAGTTCTATCCTGCGATGGCATGAGTGCTGTATTGATGAATACATTCACACATTGTGGCATTCTGTGTTTATTACACACCACTATTGCATAGAATCCATTAAATTAAAATTTCGGTCTTATTTGTAGAAATTGACAGTTCTAGCATCTCTTGAAATAAAAACAAAAGTAAAACTTAGGTGTGATTGGCACATGTGGCCGTTTGATATGTAAACAGAAAAATGTAAATGAAAATTGTGTCCAAATAGATTACTTATACATATTTTTAAGAAATTAGCTGCCGTCATCTGAGAGATATTCGCTTCAGAGTCAGAGCTTCAGTGTTATAAAATCACTCCCCATTTGTAGAATAGGTTTTATTTTGGTGGATTTGAACAAAAACATTTTCCAGTTGACATTCGATTTATTGGCTGTCACTGTAACTGTCAGAATGTGATGTTTCAATTGGTTGATTACAAAAATGGGTAGAATTTAGTTCTTTTGATGCATCCATTATGTCAGGTGGAAAAATAGTCCATCAATGGAAATTCATATGGAACATGTGTTCTGTACAGATTTCTGAATATGAAATTGGATGAAATGTAATAGGCATGTAATAATTAACTCCTAGAGTTCTAAAGAGTTGTGGGATTTAATTATTACTGATTCTCCTCACAAATTGTCCTTTGTTATGTTGTCTTACCATTGAATGGCAGATTTACCTTTATCACATAGTCAGCTTTAATAACTCTTTCCTAAAAATATTATTAGTCCCCTACGGGAACCGTAAGGGGACTATAGGATTGCACTCCGTCCATCCGTCTGTCTGGCTGTCTGTCTGTCTGTCTGTCTGTCCATCCGTCCATCTGTCTGTCTGTCTGTCTGTCTGTCTGTTTTTTATGTTACCACCTCTCCTTCCAACATGCTTTAAGCTACACCTTTTATATTTGGTACATGGATAAATGGTTCTGAGGGGATGATGCACGCACAAATTTTTTTTTTCAAAATCCAAGATGGCAGAATGGCGGCCATTTTTGTTGTGTTTTTTAAGCTTTTTTTTCTCTATTTTCATGTTACCACCCCTCCCACCTACATGGTTAAAGCTACACTTTGCATATTTGGCACATGGATAGAGGGTTAGGAGGGGATGATGCATGTTCAATATTTTTTTTTCAAAATCCAAGATGGCGGCATGGTGGCCATTTTTGTTGTGTTTTTTAAGCTTTTTTCTCTATTTTATGTTACCACCCCTCACTCCAACATGGTTCAAGCTACACTTTTTATATCTGGCACATGTATAGAGGGTTTTAATGGGATGTTGCACATTCAATATTTTTTTTCCAAAATTCAAGATGGCGCCATGGCAGCCATTTTTGTTGTGTTTTTTTAAGCTTTTTTTCTATTTTATGTTACCACCCCTCACTCCAACATGGTTCAAGCTACACTTTTTATATCTGGCACATGGATAGAGGGTTGTAATGGGATGTTGCACGCTCAATATTTTTTTTCAAAATCTAACATCTGTCTGTCTGTCCGTCTGTCTGTCTGTCTGTCTGTTTTTATGTTACCACCTCTCCCTCTAATATGCTTCAAGCTACACCTTTCATCTTTGGTACATGGATAAATGGTTCTGAGGGGATGATGCACAGTCAATATTTATTTTTCAAAATGCAAGATGGCAGAATGGCGGCTATTTTTGTTGTGTTTTTTAAGCTTTTTTCTCTATTTTATGTTACCACCCCTCCCTCCAACATGGTTCAAGCTACGCCTTTCATATATGGTACATGGATAAAGGGTTGTGAGGGGATTATGCACGCTCAATATTTTTTTTTTTCAAAATCCCAAGATGCTTATATACTCTAGTGTCTTCTGTGACAAAAACACCTTATGTCACAAAAGCGCCATAGGGGACTAATACCACCTCAGTGGTCAAACACTTGTTCATAGCTTGTCTAATATGGGAATGACATCAGAAGTCAATATGTTGACTTTCGATGTCATTCCCATATTAGACATGTTATGAACAAATTTTGTCTCATTCCGTGTTCCGCACTAATTTGTTAACTCTTAGAAGTGGGAGTCAAGTTTACTTGCCTGTGATGTAATATGGCATGTAATCTGGCTGTGACAGTTCAGCTATCTTTGGGCTGGGGGAGAATAAACACTGAGCAGGTGCTTCTAGGAAAGTGACAACATTTGACTAGCAGCACCTGCTTTACTGTACATTTTTTGCTGTATGTCATGTTCAAGAAATTCATTCTGATCCCCCGGCTTCTAAGAGTTAATATGGAACTGGAGGAAAAGAATAGGCATGTAATAATAATTAACTCCTAGAGTTCTAAAGAGTTGTGGGATTTAATTATTACTGATTCTCCTCACAAATTGTCCTTTGTTATGTTGTCTTACCATTGAATGGCAGATTTACCTTTATCACATAATCGCCATCAAATAGCTCATTACCAAAAATATTGTTCACAACATGTCTAATATGGGAATGACATCAGAAGTCAATGTTGATATGGTAATGTTGAGAGTTGGTTTCAGAAGTAGAATTGAATTAATCTTATTATACCCTCACAAAATGAAGTTTAGGGGGGTATATAGGAGTCAACTTGTCCGCCGGTCGGTCTGTCGACGTCGTTGTTGATCCATTGCACATGTAAACTTGTGGAGCGAACTACTTCCAGAGTTTTAGCTGCATTTTCATGAAACTTCACAAAAATGATCAACATGATGAGGGGAAGTGTGTGACAATTTTTTTTCCCCTCGGTTTCAAGATGGTCGACTGGTGGCCATATTGGATTTTGCAAAATACTTGTGGAGCAAACTACTTCTACAGTTTTTGCTGCATTGTCATGAAACTCAAAAAAAATGAATGACATGATGAGCAGTGTGTGACATAATTTTTTTCCCAATCGGATTTAAGATGGCCAACTGGTGGCCATGTTGAATTTTTTTTACTTACAAAATTTGAATGCCTCTTTCATTCACCCACATTAGGTGGTATGCCACGGTGGGGGTATAGCGGGTGACAGACCATCTCTAGTTTTTTAGCTCACCTGACTTTTAGTCAGGAGATCTATAGTGATCACTCACCGTCTGTCATCTGTCGTCCGTCCGTAGCCATCCATGAACATGGTGTTTGCGTCTCCTCCTCCCAAACCGCTGAACCAATTTAATTGATATTTGAGAGAATTGTTTGTTATGACATTGCAATTTGATTTTGTTCAAATCAAGTTGCTCGCCCCTTGGTAGGGCCACGCCCAAAAAGTGTGCCTAAATCTTAAAAAATCTTCTTCTCATGAACCAGCAGTAGCAGAGACTTGATATTAGGTGTGCAGCTTCCTTTTGAGGTGTAGACTCAGATTTGTTCAAGAGAAGTTTGTGGGGCTATATTTGCCGTCGTTATGGGAGGGGTAAGAATTTCTATTTTCCAAACCGAGAGGCAGATTTCAACCAAATTTGATATGAGGGCTTATTGGGTCATAAGTACTTAATTTATGCCCAATTTTTTTTCCTGTCACCCCATGGGAACCGCAGGAGCTAAAAATAGAAAAAAAAATTAAAACACCCATATCTCCAAAACTACATGGCACTGAGACCAACAGAATAGAATGGTGAAAAAAAATTGCTATCGGTTTTATCATGGGGTGCTTTTTTGGGACTTTGAAAAAGTGCTGAGTCAGCATTTTTTAACACTATGGGTAATGGGAAAAACATTTAAGACTACTTTTCTCCCAAACCACTGCTCCAAAAGCTTTCAAATTTCACATATAACATCTTTGGAAGATTGTTTCACATGTTTATTGAAAGCAATTCCCTGGGTCCATATTTGGGCTCTCTCTGGGAGCCCTAATGTTTAAATTAGTGCAGAATGAGGAATATTCTTTAAAAATCTTCTTCTTCAGATCTACCAATAAGAATCTTTTGATATTTGGTATGCAGCATCCTTAGGGGGTGAGATTCAAGTTTGTTCAAGCCAAGTCCCTGGGTTCATACTTAGGCTGAAAATTTGGAGTCCTGGTCTGGACTCAGAAATTTTTGGCCAAAATCCGGAAATGAGTTTTTTTGTTTTTATGCATTTTGGTCAATGTTAAGACAAAAAAAATATTTTTTTTTTACCCTGAAAATCCTGAAAATTTGGGGGCCGGGTGGGACTTCAAAAATTTGGGCCAAAATCTGGAAATTAGTTTTTAGCTCACCGAAGGGAGCTAAACTTATCACTTGCCGTCCGTCGTCCGCCCGGCATCGTGAACATTTTTCAAACGACTTCTTTTCTGAAACCACGAGGTCAATTTGCTCGAAACCTGGTATGGATGTTCATTACCATATGTCAATTCAAGTTTGTTCAAATGGAATGGACATGCCCACTTGGGGCTCCATAGGGGGCATAACTCCGATAACACCCTATGTATATTTGCAAAATTACTAAAAAATCTTCTTCTCCCGCACAAATGGGCAGAATCATTTGATATTTGGTATACAACATTATGGGGTGGATTTGATTCAAGTTTGTTCAAATCGCCCCCTTGGATTCATATTTGGGCTCACTATAGAAGCCCGAATTCAACCTTAGTGCATTTCAGGCAAATTTCTTAAAAAATCTTCTTCTCCAGATCCAACAGACAGAATCTTTTGATATTTGGTATGCAACATTGTGAATTATAACTTAGTCAATATGAGGAATTTTTCAGCAGTCGGAATGTTTTGATATTTGGCATGCAGCATCCTTAGGGGGTGAGATTCAAGTTTGTTCAAGCCAAGTCCCTGGGTTCATATTTGGGCTCTGTGGGGGCCCGAATGATAACTTAGTTCAAAATGATGAATTTTCTTCAAAATTTAGCATTGCAGTTGTCACCTTGATGCTTTCAAGCGTGGGCTCTGTGGGAATCATGGGAAGTGGAGCAGTGCTTGTTTACTGTGGTAACCAGGTTCTGCTTTACTGGTATATGAACCCAAACCATTACCTGTGGTGGTGGAAGTCCTCTACAATGGGTAGTGTAGGTATAAACTTGAGTGTAAGTATATAGTCACAAGATGGATTTTACATAGTAGACTGATTTTACACTCAAAACCAGATGTATTTTTCACTCAAAACTCAAATTTTGAGTGTAAAGTATATAGTGACAAGATAGATTTTACATAGTAGATGGATTTTACACTCAAAACAAGATGTATTTTTCACTTGAAACTCATGTTTTGGGTGTAAAGAATACAGTGACAAGATTGATTTTACATTGTAGATGGGTTTTACACTCATATTTGGGCTCTGTAGGAGCCCGAATGATAACTCAGTTCAAAATGATGAATTTTCTTTAAAAATCTTCTTCTTCAGATCCAGCAGATGAATGCTTTTTGATATTTGGTATGCAGCATCCTTAGGGGGGTAAGATTCAAGTTTGTTCAAGCCATGTCTCTAGTTCCATAAAATTTGTCTCTCATGACTTCATTCCTTTCTAGTGTTGATGAACCATGTCTAACTGAATGTGACCCCAAATATTTCTTTGAACCACTTTGGCCGGTGAGCGATTAAGGCTCCTTGGGGCCTCTTGTTTTGAAAGCCTCATCTCTATTCATTTTTGGAAAGAGGTCAATAACATTTCTTCTGCAGTAGTAACAATTGCACAAAGCTCCCTGTTTTGAGAATAGCTTTCAGCACTGAAACAGTTAAGTGTCTGCAGAGTGAAAGAGTGAGGTTTTCAAGAAAAGATAATGAGATTTAGTTTTAAATATAGCTTAAAGAAAGAAAGTAATCCATTTTAAAAGAATTATTCTCCCTGTATTCTCATTTGTAAAAAGTGCATAATTTGATTTTAGATCCAGAAATTTTCAGTTTTCCTTTCAATTACTGAGACACAATGGCTGGACCATCAACAATGCTGTAACTGCACAGGTGTTTACATGTTCAAGTCGACCCTTTTTGAACTAGACACATTTCATGTGAGAATCCCAAGAGTTACACTCTGGTTGATTCTGTTGTAAACAAAGTTTTATTTTACTTGTATATTGGTACAGTGGAACTCACTTAATTGGCTATCTCTTTATTGAACAAGTAACAAAATGATGCTTGAGAAGCAACATTATGGAGTAAGGAGGGTAGGGGAGGGGGTGCTTTTTAATTAAACATTTTTTCAATGTACCCAGGTTAGACATTTGTAGAAACTAAATAAGATTTAGTAAAATTAATAGAGTAAGACAATTGGAAATTGACAAGATATCTCTTCATGAAATTTAAATTTTGAAAAGCAATCATACAGCTCAAAACATGTGGATGTATATACATATAATAAAAATTGAAACTTTCAGGTGACAAAACTAAAAATGAGTTATTTTGGTCCTAAACTAGAGACTCAGATAAGCTTAAATGGTAGTGTTGGGAGGTTATGAAATTTGTCCACGGTTTCGGTTTCTACTCGATTTTTTAAAAAAAGAGTTGAGTCCGGTTTCGGTTTCGTTTTTTTTTTAGAGAAAAATATTCAAGTATTAAACACTATAAACACTTGGGTTTTTCCCAAATATTAGTTTTAATAAAAGTTCAAAGTGCAAGTACCTTCCCCTCTCTCTAAAATTATGAGATTATATATAGCGTAGCACATGTACAGTGAACCATTAATCCAGAAGATAATGAAGCTTGTTCACAGAGCCCTGGATAAACAGTTGAATAACATTGGCAACCCCCCCCCCCCCCCCCCCCCCAAGCAATGCACAGCTTGGGTAAAAAATGCTGAAGATGTAATGTTGTGAAATGTCAGGCCAAAGAAAACCTGTTTGTTTGTGGTACAATTATGCCGACCCTAAAATTTTTTTAAAAAGTCGCTCATTAGGTCATTGTTTCCTTTGCTGAACTGGAACTTACCACTTGCTCTGCATTTATAATGTCCGATATATTTATTTCTACATGTATTTTTGAAAGCTTTAACCTCAAAATACGTTTCAAATTCACAGTTGAAGTCCGATAAAAATTAGGGTTACAATGACCTAAATGTGCGACTTTAACTTTATAAAATATTTAGGATCGGCTTAATTGTTTAGGATCGATGGGGGGGTACCCCAAACAAAGGGTTTTCTTTTCTTTGGCCTGACATTTCACAGCATTACATCTTCAGCATTTTTTACCCAAGTTGTGCATTGCTAACCCATCATTTTCCTCTTGTGTCTTGGTGTGTGTGTGTGTGTGGAGGGGGGGGGGGGGGGCGAGGGGGGGCTGCCATTGCTATTCAACTGTATATCCAGGGCTCTGTGAACAATCTTCATTGTCTCCTGGATTAATGGCTCTCTGTACATGTGCTGCGCTATATATAATCTCATAATTTAAGAGTGAGGGGAAGGTACTTGTACTTTGAACTTTTATTAAAACTAATATTTATGAAAAAAAAACCAAGTGTTTAAAGTGTTTAATATGTGAATATTTTTCTCTAAAAAAAAACCCGAAACTGAAACTGGACTCATCTCTTTTTAGTAGAGTTGTGACGAAGTCAAACTCGACTTATAGTTTGATGAATGGCGGGCAGGCGGGCGGGTGGGTGGGTGGTGTTGCGGGTGGGCGGGCAGCTGTGCAGGTGGGTGGGTGGGCAGGCTCATGTGTGGGCGGGCGGGCGGGCTGATGGGCGGGCTTTGTAAACAATTGGTTTCCGGATGATAACTTGATAATGATTCAACCCATGTTCATGAAACTTCATAGGTAGGTTGGTATCTGTGAGAGGAAGAACCCTATTAATTTTGGACTTGCTTGGTCAAAGGTCAAGGTCACAGTAACCTTGAACATAGTAAATTGTAAACGATTGGTTTCCGGATGATAACTTGACTACGGTTCAACCAACATTCATGAAACTTCATATGTAGATTGGCCTTTGTGAGAGGAAGAACCCTATTTATTTTGGACTCACTAGGTCAAAGGTCTAGGTCACAGTGACCCTGAACATAGTAAATCAAAACAATTGGTTTCCGGATGATAACTTGATAATGGTTCGACCCATGTTCATGAAACTTCATTGTTAAGTTGGAATCAGAGAGAGGAAGAACCATATTTATTTTGGACTCGCTAGGTGAAAGGTCAAGGTCACAGTGACCTTCAACATAGTAAATCGTAAACAATTGGTTTCTGGATGATAACTTGATAATCTTTCGACCCATGTTCATGAAACTTCATAGGTACATTGGCATCAGTGAGAGGAAGAACCCAATTTATTTTGGACTTGCTAGGTGAAAGGTCAAGGTCACAGTGACCTTCAACTTAGTAAATCGTAAACAATTGGTTTCCAGATGATAATTTGACAATGGTTGCACCTATGTTCATGAAACTTCATAGGTAGGTTGGCATTTATGCAAGAAAGAACCCCTTTTATTTCGGAATCACTAGGTCAAAGGTCAAGGTCACAGTGACCCTTCACACAGTGAATTGTAAACAGTTGGTTTCCGGACGATTAGTTGATAATGATTAAACCCACTTTTGTGCTGTCACAACTCGACATTGGATCGGTGATCCTATCGGCATTTTTTAAAAAAAACGAGTAGAAACCGAAACCGTGGAAAAATTTCATAACCTCCCAACACTACTGAACAAACCTCGATCCTGATCCTCGGCCTGAACAGAAGGGTCTTTTGATTATCATTATTTAACTATTTTCATCAGTTAAATTTCATGTATGGAAGTTTTTATCAGGATGGTTTTTGTTCTTGGGGTGGGTGAGGGTGGGATGTTCACAGGGAATTCTGTCCCAAGATGTCCATTTTAAGGTTTTTTGTCCATAGTGGTTTTGTCCTACAACCACTTTAGGTAGAGAGTTATAAAGAACATTTCCGCAATAAACAACCCACATAACAACATTGACGGAGCCATGCAGAGTAAGGGGGTGTGGGCTCAGGGATAACAGGTCACCCAAACCCATCTAGACTTGACTCGACCCTGACCCCATATACTATTTAAAATACCACTCAAATGGCCTCAAACTGTACCATTTCTGACTTCTTAAATGATTAAAATTAACTATTTACCTAAAGCAACGAACCAACCAGCCAGCACAATACAAGAAAATCGTAATTCATATTTTGTTCTATTTCAAATTTTTGCTTAAAATAGCTTATCCGCTCCCAAACAACTAAATTTAACCTTTTTTACCTAAAGGAACTAACTGATTAACCCAGTAGCACTAGAAGGCCAAAATGTCCATTGCGAAATGTCCAATCTTTATATCCCCTTCTCTGAGGAAAAGTCATGGCATCTGGCAATGTTTGCAGGCCATAGTCCCACATGGGAGATTGTGGGGAGCTAGTCCCTCTCTACCCTTGGTAATTTTTCAGTTCAAAAATAGAGGCTTGGCAACCTATTCGGCTTGCCGCGTCCGATGTTTGGTTTGCATGGGAATTCTTCCTTATAAATCATCCATTAAAGGTAACATCAATATCGCAGAAAAATATATTAAGCAAATAGCATTTGATTAGTTGACGCTTTGTTCTTCCAATAACTTTTGTTGTTGTACTCGCATGCTTAAGTGTTATTGTTCGAGACTGTTTTGAAGTCAACAATTAATTCAGACATATTGTTGCATCAAAGAGATGTTTATTTATTTATTTATTTATTTATTTATTTATTTATTTATTTATTTATTTATTTATTTATTTATTGGGGTAACCCTTTCAACAGGCAGGGTCACCTCATGTCGGACAGTTTCACAGGAGGAGGAAGCTGGAGTACCCAGAGAGAACCACCAAGCAGCGACGAGCAACTGTCAGGCTCCCCAACGTACTAACTCCACGCAGGATTAGCATTGGTTGAAGAGAAGAGCATCATCGACATGCAGTATGCATTAGTATACAATGCCACCATGCCTCCATGTGGGCATCGGGATTAAGTGTCTTGCCCGAGGACACAACATGGTTGCTGCAGATGGGATTCAAACCGAGGACCTCTCAGCTTGCAGCCTGCATCTCTACCTACTGAGCCACTGTACTTCCAAAGACATATGTTTTATATAGACATCAATCAAACCTAAAAGAGTAGCCTATAAATATATTACTATAGGAAAGTTTAAATATTTTTTTCAATATTTCTTACACTGTGACAAAATTTAAAAGTTCATTATTTGAAAGAAATTTGAAGAAGGCAATAATTGTAAATTAAATTAAAATAATCCATGTTATATGACAGCAGTATGCTATAAGTGACGTTTTTGTTTTGTGAAACAATTTATTACATTTTTATCCCAAAGCAAATGAAACACTCTGTAATGATTATATAACACCCATTTCTAAAGTAAGCCCATCCATGAGTGGTGTTGTTAATTGTCTTAAGTTCGCACATTTGAATGAACAATAAACAATAACATAGAAAAATTCTAAAACGACATACAAATTACAAGAAAATCTTCTCATTTTTAAGTGTGAAAAGGTCCAATATTTATTTAATTTATTTAATCTTATTGAATTTTTAATGAAGCAACCATGCTCAAATATATATATAAATGTGATGATCATTATACTAGTACTCTAAAATTAGTAGAGGATTTCTCCATTAAAAACGAAACAGGCCAATACTGTAATAACCGGTGTAATTTCATGAGACATTGCTGTTATATAAAATCATATCAGCTATTCAATTTAACTTTTGCATATTATTATAGCTGATACAATAAATTATATTTGTCTAAAAGATTTCGGTAAGCTAGTGCCCAGATTTTTTCAAACAAACGTATGTATTACAAAGTTAATCAATAAGGATGTTTCCCAATCCAAAAGAACTGTGCCGCAGAAACGCAGAGTCAAAAAAAAAGATAAACTCTTATAGTAAAGTGGTCCATTATAGGGCCCTGTGAATCTCACATTTTAGGTTGAATTGAATAGTGAATAGAACCAGAGCATTTTTTCAAATTGAATCTTGAATTGCATTAACGTTTTCAAATCAGATTGAATATCGAAGCTTTGCTGTGCCCTATATGGTTAATTATCCAAATTTGAAAAACTGAGGTAATATTATCCTCATCTTTACATCTGTTTTGCTCTTTTATACCCCCACTTCAGAGAAGTGGGGGCTATATTGTCGATGCCTTTCCATCCATCCACTTGGACATCCATCCATCCGTCTGGACATCCATCCAAACTTGTGTATGCAACTCCTATATTATTTTGATGAAACTTTTTGAAACGTTATGACTAGCTAGTGAACTTGCTCTTATTCTAAAACTTTTCATCTGTAACAATTTTAACCAGGTATCTCCCCTGAACTTAGATTTATTATGGATTTTCAAATGAGATTCTTGTGTGTGCAACTCCTCCTACATTATTGAACTGATTATGATGAAACTTCTCAAACATTATGACTAGCAAGTGAACATGTGCATATCCTAAAATTTTTCATCTGCTATAATTTTAACCAGATTACCCCCTGTGAACTTAGATTTATTATGGATTTTCAAATGAGATTCTTGTGGGTGCAACACCTTTCACATTACTGGACCAATTTTGATGAAACTCCTCAAACATTATGACGAGCAAGCTGGAAGTGGGGGTATTAACTGGTTGGGTGCGGGAAGCAATGATCGTGGCTCTCCTGTAAAGTGCGGGGAGCCACGATCGTGGCTTTTGGTAATGTGATTTTATTAACCCTTGTATTTACATATAAAACACAATTAATAGCCCCCGGTTTGAAACGGTTAGTGTATATAAGATTGACCACTGGTAAGTTCACCAAATTGCGCATGTGGAAATGACCAATGGTCTGTATTGAGCTAAATTAAATGATTAATTTTCACGTAATTTTTCATAAAAACGAAATGGAAATCCCCAACTTGACCCAAGTTTGTTTGTTGTTGTCAAAAATTTTCGAATGGGGTGTTCTGTAAGAGATAGAAATAAATATACCCCCTTGTCAGTTTTAATACATCCGTAGTTAAATAAAACAATGCATTCTTGTGTGAATATCCCGTTTTGATGATTTAGTTGTCATTTTTTTAATTGTAAACTCCGAGAATGAAAGTTGAAACGCATGTGCGAATGTCTGTCCTGGATATTTTGGACTATTTTTAGCAGTAAATAACACGACAAGTTTTGTCCGTAAAAGTTGTTAAAATGAATAATTTTAGTAAATTTTATTGTTATCCAAATAAATATCATAGGGGGTGGATTATTTCATTAAAAACAATACAGAATTCGAGAATTATCCAGACGGAAGTGAAGGTCGAAATCTGAGTTAATTTATGCAGGAAATCTGCAATGGCGTCATTGCACTGTTCAAGTCTGTTGTGCCTGTTTGGCGTTCATTCACGCATATTTATTCATGCATTAAAAATATAGAATTGACATGTCCAACGGAGAACACAATAAAAGAAAGGCCCCCTCCCCCAATGCCAGGAATGTTATGTAAGATATATTTTTATTTAATTGAAGCGAGCCAGCTGTCTTGTTTACAAATACAATACAAATTGTGTCAAACACGTGTACCGGCATCAGAACCCAAGGTAAATTTTCAACAGTTCTTTTACAGTGCCGTTCAGATATATCATTTAAAAATATGTCGAGATGCTCGTCCCCACCCCCACCCATCATACTTTCCTGGGTCTTGTGTATTTTGAAAGAGTGAATAACCAAACAAAGGCCCTGTGAATACTTACACTTGTTCTCAAGGCACTTGGACGTTTCACCCCTGGGAGTGGGACGTTCCGGCCTCTACTCTAGACGTTTTGGGTCACATACCGTGTGCCGTTCTTGTACAGTACCTCCTCATATAAGTTGTAGGATAACCACAATAAAATTGTGTTGGAACTTGTGGCAAAAATAAGAGATAAGTTGATAACCCAATTTTTTTGTGGTTATCCAACATATTTGAGGAGGAACTGTGTGTGTGTATCTGCAGGTTAGTACATGTAGTGTGCAGACAGGGTCACAACCTGTTATCCTACAACTTATTTCATTCATTCACATATTTTACCTGTAATTTACCTGTCATAATATGACAAGTTATTATGCTAGTGTTATTTTTACAGGATATGTGCTAGGGCGGTATCTTGTGGGACTCCAATAAAAAAATTATAAATTTTTTTTTTCTTCATTTTTTACCTGGTTGCTAATTGGTTAACTGGAACACCTGTAACACATCTGTAATGCGACCATCTTCAAACAATAAAATGTGGCCTCTGCCTTTGGTAATGAAGTTTCAACTGTTTGTGTTAACATATATCCATCCTGGTAGAACTTTTCCATAATGGTTACAATAATTAGGCTTTCCCAAACCCAGTTTGGGAAAGACTATTGTTATTCTTCTTTTTCAAAATTTTTCTTGTCTATTTTTTTTTTTTTCCTCCCTGAATTTTGTCTGTTGAACTGCTCGAAAACAAGTTGTACGATTTTGACCAAATTTGGCACACTTATGTAATGTCATAAAATCTCGTGAAATGCGGTATCGTCATATCTGTGAAAACGCGTATTTTCAAAATATTCTGCCAAAACCTTCAAAATTTCACCATTTTTCGAATGTCTCAAAATTGTTTACAGTTATTTAGCTCAAATTTTCCACACATTTAGAGCATAATATGATACACCACAATCACCACTCAGATCTTTCAACTTTAACCCCCACTGGCCAAAAATGACATGAATATAGAATTTTTCATCAAAATTGACCAACTTCAAGGGCAAATTTCTCTAATAACAAGGTTGTTGTAACAATTATTTTGGTTTGGATAGATGCAACAATGATTGCGAAAGAAAGTTACTGTTTACTTTTTAATCTCAGATTTAATCCCCAAGCACAATGAGGGTGAGAATAAGAGTACCGTTTGAAAATGCCAAAATTAGCCAACTTTGGTTGCTTTTTCCATCATTTTGGAAAGGGGTTAATTTTAAACACTTTTCGTGTACGTATTCACAATTGACTACCGAGCATATTTGCTGTTGTAAGTTTAATTGTAAAGTTTAACCCTATCCCATTCTGGTTGCATAAAAGTAGGTACTGTCCAAAAAAACTCCAATTTTTTCAGAATTTGGTAAGTTTAGGTGACGATTTACTCCATTTTTAATTGCTTGAGCTCCAAATGTTTTCTATAGCTGCTTGCAGCAGTCAAAGTATGACAAATTTTGTTCTATATGTTATTATTAAAAGTTTAACCCTCAGCAGATTTGAGACTTCCCATAAGGGTACTGTCGGAATATTTGTTATTTTCGCCAACTTCAAGAGCAATTTTTTCTAATTACAAGGTAGTTGTAATAATTATTTTGGAATGGCTAGATGCAACAATGACTGTGGAAGAAAGTTACTGTTTACTTTTTAATCTCAGATTTAACCCTCTAGCACAATGAGGCCGAGAATAAGAGTAACGTTTGAAAATGACAAAATTAGCCATTTTTGGTTGCCTTTTCTATCATTTTGGAAAAGGGTTAATTTCAAACACTTTTCATGTACGTATTCACAATTGACTATCTAGCATATTTACTGTTGTTAGTTTGGTTGTAAAGTTTAACCCTATCCCATTCTGGTTGCATAAAAGTAGGTACCGTCCAAATAAATTCCATTTTTTTCAGAATTTGGTAAATTTAGGTGGCAATTTACTCCATTTTTAATTGCTTGAGCTCTGAAAGTTTTCTATAGCTGCTTGCAGCAGTCAAAGTATGACAAATTTTGTTCTATATGTTATTATTAAAAGTTTAACCCTTCGCAGATTTGAGACTTCCCATAAGGGTACTGTCAGAATAATTGTTATTTTCACCAACGTTTACAAGCACTTTCTCAGCACTGGAGCCATATTGTCTCAAAACCGTTTCCATGAGAGGATTGGG
Source organism: Pictodentalium vernedei (assembly GCA_031216915.1). NCBI lineage: Eukaryota > Metazoa > Mollusca > Scaphopoda > Dentaliida > Dentaliidae > Pictodentalium > Pictodentalium vernedei. The sequence continues at coordinate 258,595,508 of CM062290.1, read as the reverse complement.
CCTTCATTCAAGAACAATTTTGCTGTTATATATTTTATTCAAAGTTTTAACCTTCACCCAGATTTCGGGCCTTGAATTTGAGTGCTCTAAAATTCTTCATAAAATTGGCTAATGTGGAGCTCACTTTTCTTCCATTTTCGAAAGGAATATCGAAAAATGATTTACATGTTCGTATTTACAATTGCCTACTGAGCATATTTGCTGTTGTAAGTTTGGTTGTAAAGTTTAACCCTATGCTCGTTCTGTTTGCATAAAGATAGGTGCAGTCCAAAAAAACTCTCGTTTTCAGAATTTGGTAAGTTTAAGTGACGATTTACTCCATTCCTAATTGATTGAGCGCTGAACGTTTTCTATGGCTGTATGCATAGTATGACAACTTTTGTTTTATATGTCATTATTAAAAGTTTAACCGTTGGCAGATTCGAGACTGCCCATATGGGTATGGTCGGAATAATCTTAATTTTCATAAAATCACTGAATATTGATAAGCGTGCAGTGGTAGTTTGGAATAGAATATCCGAAAATGCTTTCGAAATTCGGACTCACAGTTCAATTCCAAGAATATTTTCTGTTATAAGGTTGCTGTAAAGTTTAACGCAATCCCTGTCTCAGATGCATAATGGTAGATGCCGTCGAAAAAAACTCATTTTTTCAGAATTTCGTAGGTTTAAGTGACAGTTTACTCCATTCCAAATTCATTGAGCGCTGAATGTTTTCTATGCCTGCATGCAGAAAGCATAGCATGACAACTTCTGTTTTATACGTCATTATCAAAAGTTTAACCCTTGGCATATTTAGGAGTTCCCATGTGGGTATAGTCGGAATAATTGTTATTTTCGTAAAATCAATCCCTGAATATATTGGTAACCGTGCAGTGGCCTTTCAGTGGTGCTACATGAAGCCGCAAATAGTTAAGGTTGAAAAGTTCATCAAATAGACAAATATAATACCTAACTCAGCCGATGACAGGTAAATAATGAATGGAAAAGTCGTTGAGTTGAGAATAAAGTAGGGACGAATCGTGCCCTCGGTTTCCACCTGATCCACGGTATTTCCATGCGGTCTCTGCACTTGACAAAGATACTAAACTGTCAGGCAGGGACAGTAGGAAACATTCTGAGAATTTCAAGTTGCTGCCTTGCATGATCGGGACATAATTGGAATATATCTGACATTGTATCTGTCGGATATATTCCAATTATCTCCCGATTATTTCACCCTGACTGTCCGCATGGGGGCACCATGACGCCGTGTACTAAGGCATACTGCATGTCGATGGTGCGCATTTCTTCAGCCAATCTAACCCTGCCTGTGCTACAGTGCGGAGGCACTATGTTGGGGAGCTGGCAGCTGCTCGTCATTGCTCGGTGGTTCTCTCTGGGTACTCCGGCTTCCTCCCCCCCCCCCCCCCATACAACTGTCACCGACATAATATGACCTTGGCTGTTAATGTGTCATTAAAACCTAATAAATAAATAAATAAATCAAGTACCAGTTTTGCTCGTACAAATTTTAGTACTGTCAGACAAAATTCATTTTCTGATTAATTTCGTACTTTTCTGTACTCACCTTCCCTGAGTAAGATTGGTATTACCTTTTCAATCTCAGATTTAACCCTCAAGCACAATGAGAGTGAGAATAAGTGTACCATTTGGAAATACCTAAATTATCCAACTTTGGTTACTCTCTACTATCATTTTGGAATAGGTTAATTTGAGACACTTTGCTTTGCTATATGCAGAGATGTTTAATCAATAAATCCGGCTTTAGTTATGTTCTGGGACTTAATGAAACATGTGCTTTGGCCACTTAAAAATAGCACTGTCTGCAAAAAAATGACTTTGAGTGAATACTCACTCAAAAAGGAAAGAGCTCTTTGAGCTTTCCATAACTGCTTTCAAAAATCAATGGGGAACAAATTTTGTGTTATATGTTTTGGTGTTCCGTGTTATCCAACACCAGTTTGGCTGTACAAATATGAATACCGCCAGGAAAGAAAGCACATTTTCTCTGTGGTAGACTGTTTGACTTCTATGATAGAGGTCCCGAGTTTGATCCCTATCTAGGACGACCCACGTAATGTCCTTGGGCAAGGCACTTTATCCTGGTTGCCAACATGGGGACACGATGATGCCATGTACTAAGGCGTACTGCATGTCAATGGTGCACATGTCTTCAACCGCTGGTACCCTGCTTCAGCAGAGCTTGAACATAATTAGAATGTTGTTCTGACAGTTGCTCGTCGATGCTCGGTGGTTCTCTCTGGGTCCTCCGACTTCCCCCACCCGTAAAACTGCCACGGTCACGATTAGCCATTGTGGATAAGTATGTGACCGCAAACACCAATAAATAAATACTGTCAGGGAAACCCTCCGTGAAATCCTTCTGTCAATAAATAGCAAAGTAGTAATGTAATGCAAGAAATATTAAGAAGCTGTTCAACATCCCTTTAATCAACTCATTTTGACTTGAACTGTACCCATCATTGTGTATACTAGCTATATGTACTTGTGTGATTATAAATGAATAATATTAAGGTGGATACTGTTCCACTGAATCAACTTGTACAGTATTAATGGTCAGTTTATTTGCTATTTCTAAGTGATGAGATAGGAAAACAACATTTTGTGTGGAAAACCAAAATGTTTTGTGGTCATTTCTGGCAACTAAATTGTCCGAAACTTTCTGGCATATTGGCTGAAAAATCGGCTCCTTCCTGACTCAGGGGTGGGTTGGGGCACAGTCCTTCATGAAACCCCCGGCCCGTACGCCCATAATTCATATGTACTAATTTTTTCCAAAGCAGAAAGGACATCGCTTGTTTTGCTATCTATGAAAATATTCTGTAATTATTGAAGAGCAAATTTTGTGTTAAATGTTTTGGTGTCCTGCTGTATCTCAAATATCTGTTTTGGCTGCATAAAAACTAGTAGCATCACAAAAACTTTGATTTCCACTAAATTTTCTGTTTTCAAAACTGATCGATAGTTTTGTGTACAATACAGTTTGCCTTTTCTCATTAAAAAGTTGGGAAAGCCCGTAATTTGTCCAACAAATTACAATTCTCTAGTTTGCGATTATTTTTTCCATTTACCTGTTTGCTCATTTAGTACAGGTAATACCTGTTGTGAAACAATGCACAGCAAACGTTGTTAGCTGTCATAGTATCATATCTCAATGGATACGTCTTGTAAGAGGCTTGTGAAAAACTACAAAACAAATTTTCTTTAAAAATTGACTTTTATGATGGTTCTTACCTGTTTGCTCGTCAATGATAATATACCTGTTATACACCTTCTATGCACCACAATCAACCTATAGGGTGACCTTTGATAAAAGGGTATGTTTTGGGAGTGGAAAGTAAACAACAACAAAGTCAAAAATCTTTATTTTCCCTTAAGTTTTCAATTTTTACCATTTTACTTGTTAATTAGTTACATTTTTACCTGTGTTACCTGTAATTAATACAATATACGGTAAAATAAAAAATGAAGCCTTGAAGAAAATTTAATTACCTTAAAAAATATGTATACATGCTGATGGGTTTCATCAAAAGAAAGGGTAAAAAAGTCAATATATATGAATCATACATTATTTGTAAAACTTCTGAAAAAAATATACATGTTTCAACTGCACAGTGTAAGAATTGTAGTGCTCAACCAGTTAATCAGCTTCAGTGATAGTTCTAGTTTTGATTTGAAATTCTGAAACTTTTTGCAGTTGTTCAGTAGGGCTTGCGGACATTACGTGTACAGTATTTATGTCTATTTATAGAGGAACTATTTATGAGTGGGCGTGTTCAATTAATTACTTATCTTCATTGACAACAGAGCAACAATAACAGGAACATTGGCTTTGATATATTTTATTTCATTCAAGTGTTCTAACTTTTAACGAGCAATAAACTATAGAAACATACTACACTGCATAGATAGATAGATATTAACATAAATAAGTTTGTTTTTTGCACATTGATATTTACATAAATGAGTTGTAATTTTTTTATTTTTAACTTCATTTTGGTTTCTTATAACTAACATTGCAGTACGTTCAATGTGGATTGAAACAAAAACGCCACCGCGGTGTGTTCTCCTCCGTGGAGTTCCAGTGGACCGCAGTGTTTGATCAGTGGAAGACAGTTTTCAAAACACTGTGACCCACCGTGGTCACGAGCGTTAACGATTAGTTTAATTGCTTTCGCATGTCCGTTTTCTCTGCTGATTAATAAATACTGTCTTGTGACGTCAACTGGCAAGACTACTGCGTTTGTTACTGGTAGTAGATAATTTATTTTAAATTAAAATTGGAATTTGGAGGAGGCAGACGGCGACTATTGCTGTGGTTTGAAATTGTAAATTGGGAATAGAACAGTCAGTTCCATTTGGTTAAGTACAAAGTCCTCGTCATTTTCGAAACTAAACTGTTGTGTTTGCGCGATCGATTTGATCGAGCAAATAAATAAACCAGACTTGAGAAAAACAACTAATATTCGCGAAGTTCCCAATTTCACATTTTGTTTACAGCTGTAGGCCAACTCGTGATGAGCCGTGTTTTTCTTGGGTGGGAAGTGGGGGCGAAAAAGCCTTCTGCGCCACGAAAGCGCCCACGGCGCACGGCTAATGATCGAAGTGATACCACTTTACGACATTGAGTCAACTCGACCAGCCCCATCCTCTTTCCTCTCTTACTCTTGTCGGGCAACGCAATTAAAGATTCTTATAAAAATGATATAGTAAAAAGAAAATATAGTGTTTTTGAATGGATACCAAAAAGTATCTCACTCGAGACTGAAACTAATGATTATTTCACAGGGGGGAGGGGGGTGGACGGGA